>JARQOC010000005.1:442252660-442478690 GCA_033576535.1 Allobates femoralis | reverse complement strand
CATTAAATGGTCATCTGGTCTAGCCAAACTCGGCCGTTTCAGACTTCTTAGATCGGTACATTAATATTTTGGAACAGTGTTCCCCAACTCCAGTCCTCAGTAGCCACCAACAGCGCAGGTTTTCAGGAATTCCTTTGTATAGCCCAGGAGAAAATGTATTCACCTTCACAGGTGATGATTCTAACACCTGGACAATACTAAGGAAATCCTGCAGGGAATATGAAAGCTATTAAAAGCATTTATTAAAGCATTGCACTAGACATTTAGCTGAGACAGGGATGATTATACATGTAGTAGGAAGCTGCAGAGACAGGTAGCAATAATCTGTATGTTTGACAACCAAACTTCTTAGTCAGTCCTAAAATATTTACACTAGATGTAGAGAGATTTAATTTACCGTATATACTCGTGTATAAGCCGAGTTTTTCAGCCCAAAATTTGGGCTGAAAAGTCTCCCCCTCGGCTTATACACGAGTCAATACGGGGGGGGCTGTGTCCGGGGCTGTGTCCGGGGGCTGTGGAGGCTTCAGGAGGCGGGGGGGGGAGGCTGCTGTATGAGCGGCCCCGTCGCGTGGGGCCGCTCATTAAATATGCACTGCTTTCCCCTGTCTATCACCGGCAGGGGAAAGCAGTGCATAACTAATTAAATCCCCCCCCAAGTGCTGGCACCTGCCCCCCCTTGTAAGGGCCCCCCCCCCCCGATGGTTATATTACCATTCCGGACTTCTGATCCGCGCCGCTCCACGCTCCTCCTCGCTGCTCCGTCCGTCTTCTACATCTCGGATCTCCGGCCGTCGCAGGCATGTGACGTCATCGCGCGGCCGGGGATCCCGGATGTAGAAGACGGACGGAGCAGCGCGGAGGAGCGAGGAGCGGCGCGGATCAGAAGTCCGGAATGGTAAGAGAAGCGGGGGGGGGCCCTTGCAAGGGGGGGCGAGGGCCGCTGTGTACCCCCAGGGGCTGCTGGGGACCCCCAGGGGGCTGCTGGGTACCCCCTGGGGGCTGCTGGGGCACCTGCTGGGGACCCCCTGGGGGCTGTTGGTACCCCCAGGGGGCTGTTGGTACCCCCTGGGGGCTATTGGTACCCCCAGGGGGCTGTTGGTACCCCCTGGGGGCTGTTGGTACCCCCTGGGGGCTGCTGGGGTACCTGCTGGGGACCCCCAGGGGGCTGTTGGTACCCCAGGGGGCTGTTGGTACCCCCTGGGGGCTGTTGGTACCCCCTGGGGGCTATTGGTACCCCCAGGGGGCTGTTGGTACCCCCTGGGGGCTGTTGGTACCCCCAGGGGGCTGTTGGTACCCCCTGGGGGCTGCTGGTACCCCCTGGGGGCTGTTGGTACCCCCAGGGGGCTGTTGGTACCCCCTGGGGGCTGCTGGGTACCCCCAGGGGGCTGCTGGGTACCCCCTGGGGGCTGCTATATGTACCCCTGGGGGCCTGCTGTATACTACCACTGGGGCTGCTGGGGCTCCTGTATACTACCACTGGGGCTGCTGGGGCTCCTGTATACTACCACTGGGGCTGCTGGGGAATCTGTATACTACCACTGGGGCTCCTGTATACTACCACTGGGGCTGCTGGGGCTCCTGTATACTACCACTGGGGCTGCTGGGGCTCCTGTATACTACCACTGGGGCTGCTGGGGCTCCTGTATACTACCACTGGGGCTGCTGGGGAATCTGTATACTACCACTGGGGCTGCTGGGGAATCTGTATACTACCACTGGGGCTCCTGTATACTACCACTGGGGCTGCTGGGGCTCCTGTATACTACCACTGGGGCTGCTGGGGCTCCTGTATACTACCACTGGGGCTGCTGGGGCTCCTGTATACTACCACTGGGGCTGCTGGGGCTCCTGTATACTACCACTGGGGCTGCTGGGGCTCCTGTATACTACCACTGGGGCTGCTGGGGAATCTGTATACTACCACTGGGGCTGCTGGGGAATCTGTATACTACCACTGGGGCTGCTGTATACTACCACTGGGGAGGCCTGTATACCACACTGCTGGGGTCTGTATACCTGTGCTGGGGTCCACCCTCGGCTTATACACGAGTCAATAGGTTTTTCCAGATTTTTGGGGCAAAAGTAGGGGGGTCGGCTTATACACGGGTCGGCTTATACACGAGTATATACGGTAAATGAATCAAAATAAGCTAGGACAAAGATAGTTTCTAAAGCAGTGTTCCCCAAATTCAGCCCTCAAGAGCTACCAAGAGTGCATGTTCTCAGGTTATAGACATGTGGGCATTTCCTATATGGCTCCATGCCGTACTCTTTCCCTGGTAATCACGCCCCGGCGTATTAACATAGGCACAAAGGGCACTCCCAGCATCAGAAAGCTGTGTGCTCGTTACAGGGATGACGTCGCTGGTGTCATTTCCGGTCCTGCTCATTGCGCTGCTGTGTTAAGTGTACCATATGAGGCTTCATCATGAGCAATTCGCATGCCCAGAATTTTGCAATCGTACACCTAACATAGCAGTGCAATGTTCTGGACTGAAAATGATGCCAGCAGCGTCATCCCTAGAACGAGCACAAAGCTTTCTGATGCTGGGAGCATGCATCTTGGTACATGGCACCCCCATCCTCGTACATGGCACCCTATCCTGGTACAGGGCCCTTGTATATGGCACCCCTATTATGGTAGATGGCACCTCATGCTGGTTCATAGCCCTTGTACATGGTACCCCCTATCCTGGTACATAGCATCCCATCCTGGTACATGGCACCCCTATCCTGGTACATGACACGGCTATCCTGGTACAAGGCACCACTATCCTGGTACATGGCACTCCCATCCTGGTACATGGCACCCCTTCCTGGTACAGCGCCTTTGTATATGGCACCCCCATCACGGTAGATTGCACCCCATTCTGGTTCATAGCCCTTGTACATGGCACCCTCATCCTGGTACATAGCCTCCCATTCTGGTAGATGGCCACAGTACATGGCACCTCCATCCTGGTAGGTACATGGCCTCCATCATGCTAAACACTTTAAAAACAAACTAAACTCATACTCGCCCTTCAGTCCCCTGCAGCATAGTATGGCATTCTCATCATACCACAGCTTACAGTTTCTGAAAGCGCAGCACTCACATGATAAGCTGACCCGATCTCGCTGATCAGCTGACGTGCAGTCACACATAGTCAACTGCCTGCATGATTAGGATGCCACGCTGGGGACTGGAGGGAGGGTGAACATACTTTTCATTGATGAGTGCAATGAGATGCAGAGTTAGCCAGTATCTGGAAGCCCTGCGCTCCCACACGCTGATTAGTTGACCAGGATACTATATTTGCTGCTCCCCACACCTGAGATGATGAGCAGGGAAGAAGGGAATATTCAGTTGTTTAATGAGTAGGAACACATCATCACGCAGCAGCTGCTCAATGTTGATTGCTCTCAGTGGGAGAAACAAGATAATAATCTTATAGTTGTGATACCTTTTTATGGCTAACAAAAAGAAAATAAGTGATGTTACAAGGGTAAGCTTTCGAGACGTCACAGGTCTCCTCATCAGGCATGGTATGACAAAATATTAAATGAAACTCAAATAATACATGCACAACTAGAGCAGACAAAAGGTATAATGAATGGACATTTAAATAAATAAACAAAATATAGCCTGGAGATCAGCCAGGCTTAGTGATGTCAAAGTTTTTATGACCCTAATTTATATGTAAACCTAGTGTCTTCAGACTTCATTGTCTCTGAAAACATTCTTCAAATGTTATAATGAACCATAAATCCATCAGATGGGTTTAGCCCTTTTTGGATGCAGTCAAAAGTTCTAATGAACTTGAATTCACAGACCCTTCCATGTTTCTGTGATATGAAATTACCTCTCAAAATTGCAACTTTCATATTTTCAATGTTATGTCCTTGACCAGAAAAATGTTTGGCTACTGGTAAATGGATTTATTTTACTGTAATTGTGTGACGATGAGACGTCATTCTTATTCTTAGCCATTATCCTGTCTCCCCAACATAAATGTCCCCACAGGACATATAGTGCATATAATTAAATACACAACATTTGAAGAGGAGCATGTGAATGTCCCAGGAATCTTATAATCCTGCTGTGTGCTGGGGATCTGTATCCTGTCTTTGGTCTCTATGTGAGCACAGGTCTTGCAGCTCTTCATATTGCATGGATAAGTTCCTCTTGGTGTATCTGAGGGCATCAAACTTTGGATCATGATGTTTCTTAAATTGGGAGGCTGCTTTTAGTATAGCAAAGGAGGGTCTTTGAATATTATTTTTACTCGGTCATCCTTGTGTAGGATATGGTGAAGTTTCCTGACAGTTTTCCTCAGTACATAAATACCTCAAGCTGTGGGTTGTAGGTCACCACCAGAGGAACACAATGGTTTTCTTCTTTGTTTCTGTATTGGAGTGCTTGACTTTTAGGAATCCTTGTGGCCTTAATGATCTGATCATCAATGGAAGTGGGGCGGTAACCTTGGTTTAAAAATGTCTTTTTTAGCTGGTTTAAGTGTTCATCCCTGTCTGCTGGGTTGGAGCAGATATGGTTATATCTGAGGGCCTGGCTGTAGACAATGAACTTTTTAATGTGTTTTGGGTGGAAACTGTCCCATCTGAGGTATGTGGGACGGTCAATCAGTTTCTGATACACCGATGTCTGGAATGAACCATTTAGAATATTTATGGTGGTATCCAGGAAGTTGATTTCTGTTTTTGAGTGGTCCAGTGTCAAGTTTATGGTGGGATGAAATTTGTTGAAATTGTCATGGAATTTTAGAAGGTCATGTTCAGTCTCAATCCAGATTATTAAAATGTCATCAATGTAGCTGAAGTAGGCCAAGGGTTTGATGGGGCAGGAGGCTGAAAAGTAATTTTTCAGTTTAGCCATGAAAAGAGTGGCATACTGGGGGGCCATTTTGCTGCCCCTAGCGGCTCTGGTGCATTGTAAATACAGTTCTTCACCAAAAGAGAAAATGTTGTGGGTGAGGATAAATCTGGTGAGCCTTAGTACTGATTTAGAATGGATCCCATTGACTTCAAGAAACATTCGGAAGGCAGTAAGTCCATCTTTGTGATGGATGTTAGAATATAAGGATTCCACTTCCATGGTGGTTAAGATGGCACTCTTGAGGAGGGGCCCTATTGTAGATAGCTTATTTAAAAGGTCCTTCATGTCCTGTATATAGCTGTCTGTCTTCCTTACCAGCGGTTTAAGGACATTTTCCACCCACCCAGAGATTCCTTCAGTGAGTGTTCCCTGAGATGATCGGTGTCCCTAGGTTACCTGGTTTATGAATCTTGGGAAGCATATATAGAACTCCCATCCTTGGATCCTCAGGTATTAAGTCCAGAGGGTTTGTGGAATATGTACTCAAACATTTGATGAGTCTTCTCAACTCCCTCATATATTTTGGAGTTGGGTCCTCATCCAGTTTGGTGTAGTACTGTGTATCCATTAGCTGTCTGTGTGCTTCCTTAACGTAGTCCTTTGTATCCTGGAGAACAATGGCCCCACCTTTGTCTGCAGGTTTAATAGTGAACTCCCTTTAATAATAGGCTTGTATTACTTTAGTCTAATGTGTATAGAGGCTTTTATACTTGTCAAGGATATTGTGGTGTGTCATTTATACATTGCTATCCCTATCATACTTAAAATTGTGCACATTTTATCTTAAAATTAATTGCTCAGAAAAGCACTAGATTTTTTCCAAGTTTTACAACTAATAAAGTTTTCATCAAATACACATAAACTCAATAGTGAGCTGTACAGTTACAAAGAGTAGGTAAGAGTCATGCTTGTCTGATCAGTAACAGATTGTTTGCATAGTCATGGAGTAAAAGTATTATACAGTGCGACATAGCAGGGTAGGTAATTGTAAGATAATAATTGCTCTTTTTTATCAAGCTGTTAGGCATAAGATGCTTTCCCTCAATGCCTTTAAATGTACAATAGAAAAATCCAATTATTCCTCTGTAATTATACATCTTGAAAATCTAGCAGCACTTGGAACAGGAAGAGCCAAGTAAAGGCTCTGATTGCAAATAAAAGAAAAACACGCTGTCTGCAATTGCTTGAGAAATCTGTGGGATTAACATGGAATATAGAAAGTAGCCTCTATGGAGCCTTAAAGTAAAACTCAAGATTGTCTGTCTGCTTGTGCAGTGGAAAAGTTCTGAAACCTGATGGCGGGTTTACACGTCGCGATATCGCAGTACAATTTCAATCAAAAGTCACGTGGTTCAATCGTTGGACCCGATATCGTGCCTGCGTTGTATGGTGTGAACGTCCAATGCGATGCAGGAACGATGTCAATGCGATATCGGGGATCGAATGAGCGTGCTATTCAATGCCCGATATTGCATAGCGATTGAAGCCAGATCGTGCTGTGTAAACACCAATTACGATGCGATTTGATACGTCACCATTCACTCCCATGTTAACTATGCGATCCTGGATTGGGAGGCGGAGACATCGCACGGACGTTGTATTACGATATCGCAGCGTCTAAACAGTCAATGCGATGCGGGTGAAACGTGCACTAATTGCGCGCTCCCGCGCCATTGAGTTGCGATATCGAAACGATATCGTGGCGTGTAAACCCACCATTAGAAACATCATTGATGGGATAAATCTTGCTGCAAGTAATATTTCCAAAGAGATTGTTCGAACATAAGGCTTAGTTGAACAAAAAAACATGGAAGGTAATTTATATCAAAAGTGCCATCACTAGCAGAAATACAGAGTACTTTGAAAAAATATTCACACTCTTGAACTTTTCCACTCTTTATTCATGTTATACCCACAAATGTGAGTGTATTTTATTAGAATTTAATGTGATATACTAACAAAGTACCAAGTATTTGTGAAGTGTAAAGAAAATGATGCGTGGTTTTCGAAATATTTTAAAAATGGAAATGTGAAAATTGTAATGTGTATTTGTATTCAGTTTCCCCTGAGACCATACATTGTAGGATCACTTTTCGCTGCAATTACTGCTGCAAGTCTTTTGGGGTATGTATCCTACCAGCTTTGATCATCTAGAGGCTGAAAATGTTGTCCATTCTTTTATGTAAAATAGCTCTAGCTAAGTGGGATTTTATTGAGAACGTTTGTGAACAGCAATTTTCAAGTCTGCCTTCGGCAGTAGTGCTGGATCCAGAAGGAGAGGCAAACAAGAGGAAGTCAGGAAATCTGCATCAAAATCAGGAAATCCAGGGGCGTGGCCTGGGCATGGAGGAGAGCAGACGCTGAGCTCTGGAGCTCCTGCTAAAATAGCTGGGCCCAGACCCCTCACACTCACCCACATGCCAGCCAGGAAGAAGGGCAACCGTCTCCAGGAAGCCCGGGAGCCGTCAGTGCCCCCCACAGGGAAGATATCCCACTATCTACGGAGCGCAGCTCCGGAGCGAGAGGCCGCCGCAGGGAAGATGGCGGCCGGCACCTCAGGCAGAGCGGCAGATCAAAGGCAGCTCCACGCTGCTGAAAGCAGAGGGGACATGGAGGAAGCACCCGCACAGCGGGAGGGAGCACAGAAACCGGGTCAGAAGCTCCAGCAGAAGCCGGTAATGTGTGCCCCTCTCCCTACTACCCTGACAAGCACCACAGATAGCAGCACAGCCTATAATATATCACTGGTCCCAGGGCTTGCACCACCACCTCAACTGACCAGTGGGGGGGGCAGGTTCACAGGAGATCCTGGCTCACAATGTGCCATCAGATCCCCAAGATGGCGGAGACACCACTCTGACAAGCACAGGGGACACTATTGGGGCTCAGATGCAACATCAGGCTGATATACAAGCTGCCTGGGTCTTGGGGGAATCTAGCCAGCAAGCACTGACCAGTATATCGGTGGAGGGGGAACAGACTGCTATTACAGTACCACAGAGACGAGCAGAGGGAGAAAAGACCACGCAAACTCCATTACTGAAAGGTCCCATTGTAGACAATATGGAGGAACCCCCTGTACCTTGGCAAACACACCGTTACAGTCTTCTGCCTACACCAGGCCCTCCTTGCCTCCAGGACAGATGCCGACGACCACCGTCCCGGGGGGACAGGATATTTGGGATGACCTCAGGACACGTATTCAGCCCATCCTTACCAGAGAGGAGATTGAGGGCTTCATTACTTGGATGGAGGCATCCTTCAAAGCCGAGACGACCGAAATTCGGGGCGAAGTCCATAAACTCCACATGAGAGTATCCTCGACTGAATCATCCTCCCGGAACGTAGATGACAGGCTAAGGATTTTAGAAGACAAAGTTTCTGCACAAGCCTCTCAGATAGAAAGAATGTTGGACTCCATGGAGGACATGGAGAACCGGGAGAGGAGGAACAATATCCGGATCAGGGGTCTTCCCGAAAGTATTGGTCCTAAGGAATTGGACTATGCCCTTAAGAACATATTTAATTCACCCAGGGAGGTCTCCGTAGATTCCGCTTTAGAATTCGATAGGGCACATAGATCCCTGGGACCCCCGCCTATGGAAGGAGACAGACCCCGAGACTTGGTGTGTAGGATCCATAAATATAAGATCAAGGAGATGATCTTTACTAAAGCCCGTTCTAAAGGACAGATCAAATACCAAGATTGCCCTCTTCAACTACTGGCGGATTTATCGAGACGTACCCTACAAAAACGGAGGGCGTTTCGCCCCCTACTGGAGATACTAAGGCAGCAGGACATACCGTACACTTGGGGCTTTCCGTTTCGCCTCCAAGTGCGGAGTAACGGAGTGCTGCACTACGTCACACATCCTAGAGGTGTTCCGGAGTTCACGGAAGCTCTGGGGCTCCCTCTGGTGACTATCTCGCCTGAGGAATGGCCGGGGCAGTATGAATACCTGGACTGGATGCAGATGGAACCGGAGGCATTGAGGGGTAACAGGAGGAGGGGGAGGGGGGCTTCACGGAGAGGAAGGAACAGAGGATGGTGAAGGGGATCATTTAACAATGGTTGAAGATGTAGATTCTTTTTTCCAGGCTTGACAGCCATGACAATTGTTCCACCTGTGTTTTAATGACCCCTTTTTTTTCAGGGGAAATGATGGAGACGGTGGTCCGTGATGATGCCTCCTACTGTCTACAATTTTTTCCATGCTAAGGTTTTGCGTGTGTCTTCTGTTTTACATATAATGTATTAAGTTTGCTAATATAACAAGGGGTCTGCAGAATGTTTTCCGGCTCAGATGTTTTATACATTCATGATTATAACTCTAAATAATTTACTTAGGTTTAGGTATTGTTACTTGGATATAGTATTCTTATCCGTTTCTGTTTTTTAAATTCACAAATGTGGCCCGGGGCGATGGGGGCAGCTCCTTGGTAGACAGGCTTCGCCTCACCGGGATATAGTCACCTGTTTCTAGGTAGACTGGTCGAATAGACCACCCCAAATTGTTACCCAGATTACTCTGGGAACCTTCTCTGTTCCTAACCCTTTTCTTTTCTCTCTTTTATCTTCATGTTCCCCTTTTTCTATCTTCTACCAAATAATTGAGCAACTAGCTTAATCCCCTCACTCTTGGGCTCCTGGTCCACTCCTTCTATATTTCCCCCTTTCTGAGTATCCCCCTCTACTAGTCTCCGAGTTCCTTTTCTTCCCTTCCTTACCTCGATCCCAGTGCCGACCATGTCAACTTTAAAAATATGCTACCTCAACGTAAAGGGATTCAACAGATCTTACACTCTGCTCATAAGCAGAAGTGTCAGATCCTGATGTTACAGGAGACCCACTTCAAATCAGGACATGTACCGAGCCTCCGTAACAGATACTTCTCTGAATGGTACCATAGTACAAACCCAGAAGCAAGAACGAAGGGTGTATCCATTGCAGTCCACAGGTCACTGACACACGAAGTTCTTGATTCCTGTATTGACCCACAGGGCCGATACATTTTTCTTAAGATTAGGATTGCTGGATCTTTGCTAACTATCGTTAATTGGTACCTGCCTAATAGGTTCCAAACGAAGAAGTGCAGGTTGTATCTATTGCGGCTGACAGCCTTCGCGGAGGGATCAACCATTATTGGAGGGGATCTCAATTTCACCCTGGACCCAGTGACAGACTCATCCTCTGATAAGAGATCTATACCAAATAAACGGCTTGTATCCATTAAAAAGCTCTTTCACACTCTGAGGCTCATAGACATCTGGAGGACTTTAAATCCACAAGGGAGAGATTTCACGTATTTTTCCCCAGTCCATGACTCATACAGTAGAATAGACCTATTTTTCACTAGCCATAATTTACTTTCTTGGAATCCTGAGGCAACCATAGGGGATATTTTAATGTCAGACCATGCCCCCACTGACTTGACTCTTACTTTGCCGAACACAGGTAGTAGACCCTGGACCTGGAGACTCAATGAACACTTATTGAAAGAGGAGGTGTGCTTGAAGGAAGTTAAGGAGACTATAGAGTCCTTTGACCGAGACCACGCTACTGATCCCACCCCTTACCCCACAAAATCGGAGACGCTGAAATGTGTACTGAGAGGGGTATTTATAAAGCATGGCTCTCGTCTGAAAAAAAAATACAAAATTAGTAGAAGATTTACTTTCACAGATCCACATATTGGAAACTGCACATAAACAGACCTTGGCTAAGGAGACTCTCACCGACCTGACCTTAAAGAAGAAAGAGCTTAAGGATATACTGGACCAAAAATACCGTAGATATAATGAAAAATCTAGGAATTATTTCTACACTAATTCAGATAAGTGTGGACGTCCCTTGGCCAGACTGCTCCATCCTCGGTTAAATCCAACATTTGTCCCAACCATCTCCACTAAAAAGGGCCGCACATCTTTGCCGAAGGAAATACTGGAGGAATTTAGGCCTTATTACCTTAATCTCTACAATATCAAGGGAAATTTGTCCGAAATGCCCCTACTAGAATTGTCGGATAGGATTAGGAGATATATTAATAAAACAGCGATCCCTAGACTGGCTAGAGAGGCTGGTGCGATGTTGGAGGAGAAGATCTCAGCGGAGGAGTTGTTACAGGCGATCCAGTCTACCCCGTCGGGGAAAAGTCCGGGCCCGGACGGATTCTTGCCTAACTTCTATAAACTACTTCGGACCCAGCTGGCTCCTGCAATGTTAGAGCCTTTTAATTCAGTTTTGAGGGGCTCTGATTTCGTGCCTCAGTCATTAGAAGCCCATATCAGCGTTATACCCAAACCGGGGAAAGACCCATCTTCGGTGTCGAATTACAGGCCGATTTCGCTACTGAATGTGGATGTCAAACTACCGTATACACTCGTGTATAAGCCGAGTTTTTCAGCACAAAAAATGTGCTGAAAAGTCCCCCCTCGGCTTATACACGGGTCATACAGCGGTACCCAGTGGTATACAGCCCCCCCCCTGTGGTATACAGGGCCCCCCCTTCCTTCTGGCAGACCTGTAAAGGAAGAGATCATTATACTTATCATGTCGCTGCCGCCGCTCTGTCACCGCCACCGCGCTATTCCGGGTCTTCATGCTTCCTTCTCCGGCGCACAAGAAATGACGTCATTTCCTGTGCGCCGGAGAAGGAAGCATGAAGACCCGGAATAGCGCGGTGGCGGTGACAGAGCGGCGGCGGCAGCGACACGATAAGTATAATGATCTTTTCATTTACAGGTCTGCCAGAAGCAAGGGGGGGCCTGTATGCCACTGGGTACCGCTGTATACACCACTGGGGCTGCTGCTTTATACACCACTGGGGCTGCTGCTGTATACACCACTGGGGCTGCTGCTGTATACACCACTGGGGCTGCTGCTGTATACACCGCTGGGGCTGCTGCTTTATACACCACCGGGGCTGCTGCTGTATACACCACTGGGGCTGCTGCTGTATACACCACTGGGGCTGCTGCTGTAACACTGCTTGGGCCTGTATATACCACTGGGGAGGCTGCTGTATACCACACTGCTGGGGGCTGTATACCTGTGCTGGGGTCCACCCTCGGCTTATACACGAGTCAATAGGTTTTCCCAGGTTTTGGGGGCAAAAGTAGGGGGGTCGGCTTATACACGGGTCGGCTTATACACGAGTATATACGGTATTCTCTAAAATACTTGCAGACCGCTTAGCTCCACTGCTCCCTTCCGTGATTGATTCAGACCAGGTGGGCTTTGTCAGAGGCCGGGAGGCTAGGGATAACACTATTAGGACCCTCCTCCTTATAGCTAAGGCCAAGAGCTCTTCAGCCGCATTGGGTCTGATTTCTGTGGATGCTGAAAAGGCCTTTGACAGAGTCCACTGGGGGTTTATGAAAGAGGCGCTGATTCAACTTGGCCTGGGCCCTCGATTTTTGCACGAAATCATGGCCCTATACTCCTCCCCGTCTGCCAGGGTGAAGATTGGAGGGATCTTATCTTCCTCGTTTAGTATTGCGAACGGGACCAGGCAGGGTTGTCCATTATCACCCCTGCTATACATTATTGTTATGGAGCATCTGGCCACAGCAATCAGAGCCAACACTGACATTCATGGGATTGAGCTGGGTCATAATCATCATAAGACGGCACTATTTGCTGACGATCTCCTCCTTTATGTCTCACAGCCTCTGATCTCAATTCCTTCCATCTTGAAGGAATTCGAAAAGTTTGGGCAGTTGAGTAACTTTAAGGTCAACTGTTCTAAAACAGAAGCTCTTAACATCTCTCTACCTAGAGATTTAGTATTTCACTTATCCAAACAGTTCCCATTCAGATGGAGGGAGGAAGCTATTAAATACTTGGGAATTAACATTCCAAAAGATGTTAGACAATTGTTTAAATTGAACTATCTTCCCCTCCAATCTGGCATAGAGAAGGCTTTCTCTTCATATCGTCAATTGAGGCTATCCTGGTTCGGGAGAATGAACGTTATTAAAATGGATGTTCTTCCTCGAATCCTGTATATCTTTCAAACAGTGCCTATCCCCCCGGATAGATCATTTTTTGCTAAATTACAATCCCTCATTATTAAATTTACCTGGAATGGGAAGAAATCTAGGTTGGGTATTAATATACTTTCCATACCTAGATCTAGAGGAGGGGTTGGGTTGCCTAATATTCAGAGATACTTCCTAGCCTCCTCTCTTGCTAGAGTGATAGACTTGCACTATTGTGCTTCCAACAAGAAATGGGTAGAGGTGGAGCAGGATGGCCTGGGGATCCCACTAAGACATCTACTCTGGATCTCTCCCAAGGACATAAAAGGGTTGCCCCCCCCTTCCCGACATGACCAAGAGCACTATGCAAATGTGGCATTCGGTGACCAAACCACTGTCTCCAGATGGTAAACTTAGTCCTCTAGCCCCCCTTTTTTATAGTCCGGCTTTTTTGCCTGGGTTCGGAAGGCAAAGATTTCTGTGCTGGCAGAGTGTGAATGACACCCGAATGGGACAGACCCTTTCCAATGGATATTTACCCTCAATGAGGGAGATCCAATCTATCAAGCCTACTAGACCTCTTAGATGGTTTGAATTCCTCCAATACAAATCATTCCTATTCCCATCTGGACATGATTGCAGGGTGAGATTGACACCAAATACACTGGAGAGATTGTTTCAACAAGACTCCCCCCCGAAGCACAAAATTTCAGCCTTATATCTGGTCTTAGGTTCTCTGCGAGATCAGGGCATCTTACACTTCCAACGGTCCTGGGAGAAGGAACTAAACAGGAGTATCGCTGTCAACGAGTGGCAGAAAAGCTTTTTATTTAGACACAAATTAGCCAGTGCCTGTATCGCACAAGAGAGGAGTTACAAACTGCTCACCAGATGGTATTTATGCCCTGTGGACTTGCACCGTGTATTCCCTGAAATTTCAGACAGTTGTTGGCGTTGTGGGAAAACACCAGGGACGATGCTTCACATTTGGTGGAGTTGTGATGAGATCCAGCGGTTCTGGTCTGAGGTGCTCGGCGCTTACACTCGAATAACTGGCAAACAGGTTAAGTGCTGTCCTGAAGTATCTCTATTATCCATCTTCCCAGACCCCATTGGGCTTAACAAGAAGGATATACTTCATTTCTGTGTCTCAGCCGCTCGTTCACTAATTCCGAGATTCTGGAAAACGTCTCAGGTACCTTCATTACTTGACTGGTTCAAGGAGATGATGGACCTATTTAGAATGGAGGAACTGGCGGCTGATGCTTCAGGCTCTCGTGACAAATTCTCGGTGACCTGGACTGAGTGGATCCTTTACCAAGACTCGTTCGATTTGGGGAGAACTCCCTCTGAGGTTGATTAGACGGTACAATAAATGGTCGGCACGGGCTCGAGGTCCCCCTTGACTCTTATTCCCCTCCCCCCTTTAGACCCATCCCCCTTATACACTGACTCCGATTAATTTAATCCAGATTATATTTCTTTTCCCCAATATCTCTATTCCTTTTTTTTTTTTTTTTTTATTCTTTCCTCTTAATCTTCTTTTCACCTTCTCTAGGTTATTTAATAGTCTTAGCTTCAGGGATTACCTGTTGGTTTAATCTTTTACAAAAGCTTTAGCAACATTGATAAGAGCATCATATATGTTACTGCGAGGAACCCCATTGGAGGCAAATCCACTCAAGAGGGACTGAACTTCTTGATGACTTAGTGAGGCCAAACTTTCACTGATGCTTTGATATTAGTTAGGAAACATTAATTAGTGTTACACCAATAGTTGCTTGTTTACTATTGTTCAATTCGATAAAAAAGAGTTAGATACTATTTTGTCTTAGAAGAGAATACCAACTCCCTTTATTGCGGAGGTTCCTTGATTGAGAAAAGGGTCTTTCGTTCCCCTTTTAGTAGTTTATGATGGGGAAACAGATCACTTTATCCCTGAAGAGGGCATATCACTGAGTGTACACTGCATGTCACTTTGTTTTGATGGTCCTATTGTGTATTTCCCATTTGATGTTGTGATTTATACTTATTTGTATGACCTGTAACATTTTGGTTTTTTTTCTTGTTTTTTCTTCTATATTTAATAAAAAGAGATTAACCATAAAATCAGGAAATCCAGAAACAAAGACAGAATCGTCTGGAAGAGCTTAGTCAGAGATCATGCCTGGGTCAATTAAAAGAAGATTCTGTAATACTACAGAAGACACAACAGAAGCAAACCTATAAATGTCAGTCACTGACAGACTGTTGAAGGTTTAAATTAAAAGGATTCCCGTCCCTGGTTCCAGCAGAGAACTGAATGAAATTAAACATTGAAGTGGCCAAACAAAACAAGAAAATAGAAATAACACACATCTCAGCAAGCCTAAGTTTTAGCTGAGCAATGCTTTCCATGCTCAGCAGCAACCGTGGCCTTGACATTGTTCTGCCTAGTAGGCGGCATGGAAGGAGCATATTCATACTTTTAGATTTTAGAGTAAAACAGATTCTCAATTAGGTATGATGCACCATCTGTGATGTCAGCCAGGTCCTGCAAGTTATCAGTGTGTCGCCCCAGGGTGTGGGGTACTCAGGTATCAGGTGGCAAGAGGTTTAACGGTGTCACGGGGAATCAGGTGTCGGTTGCCTATATAAACCACAAAGGGGGGGGCAATGGTCCAAAACACTCATGAGGGTGGCAGAATGTATACTCTTACTAGCAGAGACACACCTAGCCTCCATCTCGGCAGTACATATAAGGGAGAAGGAGAACGACAAAACAGATTTCCTCAGCCGGGTACATCTTCACCAGGGTGAGTGGACTCTGAATCAAACAATGTTTCGCCAGATCACAGACATGTGGGGAACCTCTAACAGAGATTTGTTCACAACCAGATTCAACCTGCAAGTGGATCGGTTTTGCTTCCTAAATCCCAGAGATCATCGATTTGTGGTGGATGCGCTCCTGATCAATTTGGAATTCAGGCTGGCTTATGGATTTCCCCCACTAATTCTAATACCGATAGTCCTATGCAAAATTACCACATTTTTAGTTGTCCCATCGGGGTTTTCATCCAAATTCTGTTTTGTGGGGCCATTTATCTTAATCGTGCAGACGGATTCACCGTGTGCTCTATCGTGCACCATTTTCGGGATTATATGTCTACTGCAGGTGGACCCCAGATGCAGTCTGCTGGGTTTTCGCCAGCGGTAGACGTATACCCCCGAAAATAGTGCACGATAGAGCACACGGTGACTCTATCTGCACTATTAATGTCAATAGCCCCATCAGTTCATACGTCTGAATCCTGTTGTGTGGGAGGATTGGACATAAACCCCGGCGGGACCGCTGAAGGTGTGGTAGAACTGATTGTGATTATGCTGGTGTATCACTGATAAAGAGGTCAGGACGACCTTGAAACACGTTGGAATAAAGAGCACTGTTTTTAACACCAAGGTCGTCTGTCATCTTATGAACAGCAGCATGGATCATATTGGTCTTTGTCCTTTGAATATCACGCAGCCATCTTCAAGGTGGTGGATCCAGCAGCAGCTGTTTGAGGTGTGAATACTAGTTGTGGGTTGCACAACTTATCAAGGTGAGCACTTAATGCACTGCATACACTCATAGCATTAAGGAGATAAGACCCATTGCGCTCTTGTCTATCCATTTTTAGTATATTTATTTTATCTTCTGTGTGGACCTAAAGCTTCTTAAAGTACCGTATATACTCGTGTATAAGCTGACCCGTGTATAAGCCGACCCCCCTACTTTTGCCCCCAAAACCTGGGAAAACCTATTGACTCGTGTATAAGCCTAGGGTGGACTCCAGCACAGGTATACAGCCCCCAGCAGTGTGGTATACAGGCCCCCCAATGGTAGTATACAGCAGCCTCCCCAGTGGTAGTATACAGCAGCAGCCCCAGTGGTATATACAGCAGCAGCTCCAGTAGTTAGTATACAGCAGCCCCAGAGGTATATACAGCCCCAGTGGTAGTATACAGCATCCCCAGAGGTATATACAGCCCCGGTGGTAGTATACAGCATCCCCAGAGGTAGTATACAGCAGCCCCAGAGGTAGTATACAGCAGCCCCAAAGGTATATACAGCAGCCCCAGTGGTAGTATACAGCAGCCCCAGAGGTAGTATACAGCCCCAGTGGTAGTATACAGCAGCCCCAGAGGTAGTATACAGCAGCCTCAGAGGTATATACAGCCCCATTGGTAGTATACAGCAGCCCCAGAGGTATATACAGCCCCAGTGGTAGTATACAGCAGCCCCAGAGGTATATACAGCCCCAGTGTAGTATACAGCAGCCCCACAGGTATATACAGCCCCAGTGTAGTATACAGCAGCCCCACAGGTATATACAGCCCCAGTGGTAGTATACAGCAGCCCCACAGGTATATACAGCCCCAGTGGTAGTATACAGCAGCCCCAGAGGTATATACAGCCCCAGTGGTAGTATACAGCAGCCCCACAGGTATATACAGCCCCAGTGTAGTATACAGCAGCCCCACAGGTATATACAGCCCCAGTGTAGTATCCAGCAGCCCCAGTAGTAATAAACGGCCCCCCCTCCTTATCATGTCCCCCCCAGGCTGAGGCAGCTGTCAAAATAACAAACACTTTATACATCACCTTCCGGCGCAGCTCTCCGCTCCTCCGGTCCTCCGCTCCTCCGCTCGCCGACTTCTTCTTCCTTGAGGTGCCGGCTTCTGTGACCGCGTGCAGGAAATGACGTCATCTCCTGCGCCCGGTCACATGACACCGGCACAACAAGGAAGAAGAAGCCGGTGAGCAGAGGAGCGGAGGACCGGAGGAGCGGAGAGCTGCGCTGGAAGGTGATGTATAAAGTGTTTGTTATTTTGACAGCTGCCTCAGCCTGGGGGTGCATGATAAGGAGGGGGGCTGTTTATTACTACTGGGGGACCCATATTAAGGAGGGGGGCTGTGTAGTGCAATATGCACGGCATCCCCCCGCCGCTGATGGACGGGGAGATGCCGTGCATATTCATTGCACTAATGAGGCGGCCCCACGTGACCGCCTGCGGTCACCGCGGCCCCCTCCTGCCTCCTCCAGCACCCGGTCACAGCCCCCCCCCCCCACAGCATACCGTATGACCCGTGTATAAGCCGAGGGGGGACTTTTCGGCCCAATTTTTGGGCTGAAAAACTCGGCTTATACACGAGTATATACGGTAATCTGTCAATAAGTTAATACCCCCAACTCAAAAAGTGGCATGAAGGTCTTGAAAATATAAGGCATATATACTTTTACAGACCCCAAGGCGCTACTCAGTGTTTAGAGAAATCTTCTGAGTGCATATACTAGTGAGGCTGGTAGAGAATAAGTGGCATTAGGTACAGCAAATGCAAGACTTCCTCCTTAATCCTTGCCATCCAAATATACATAGGTCCGCTCCCCCCTTCCAACTCCATTATAATGTATATTCAAAACAGGTCTTGTCAGCGCTGGAGTGATGCGTTCAGCCATACAGTTCACCATTTGCTTGTATTTTCAAGACCTACATGGCCATGCTTTCTTTCAAGGGGTTTAGTGGTCAATAAAGATGATAGATACCTTTTCAAGAAGGGTGTATTTCTTGTAAAAATAATTCCATTACCGATATCATGTGTTTACTTTCTTTTTAAGGGCTTTTAAAGGGAATCTGTCAGTTTGTTTTTTGCTACCTCATCTGGGAGCAGCCTGCTGTAGCCAAGAGATCCTAAATCCAACGGTGTATCACTTAGATTAACCCCTTCCCGACCTATGACGTTGTACAACGTCATGGGCCGGTAAGAGGCGTTTGATGTGAGCTCCAGCATGGCGCTCACATCAAAGCCCCGACATCTCAGCTGATCTCATCAGCTGAGATGTCAGGGTAACAGCACCAATCGGATCCGCGATCCGATCGGCGCTATTAACCCCTTGGATCCCGCTGTCAATCACTGATAGCGGGATCCAAGGCGGCAGCGGCGGGGAACGTGCTGTTCCCTGCTTGCTCCGGAGATCCCGCGATAATATTGCGGGATCTCCGGCGTTCACGAGAGAGCCTGGGGTCCTGGCTAGACCCCGGATGCTGTCACTGAGCACTTCTGGGTCCGCGATTCTGGGAGATACTGATGAGCTCATCGGTATCTGCCAGAAGCGATCGGACTGTGTAGCAAGGTGCCTCTTAAAGGGGCAGTGTAAAAATAATAAATAATAAAAATAATAAAATAAAATAATAAAAAAATAAAGTTTTTAAAAACTTGTAGAAAAAAAACAAAAAACTATATATAAAAGTTCAAGTCACCCCCCCCCTTTTCCCCCAATCACAATAAAAGTATTAAGAAAAAAAAAAACATATGTTTGGTATCGCCGCGTTCAGAATCACCCGATCTATCATCGTATTAAATCCGTTAATGAGAGCCATAAACTCCGTAACGGAAAAAATGGTCCAAACGCCAACATTAAATTTTTTTTGGTTGCCGCAACATTGCTATAAAATGCAATAACCGGCGATCAAAACTGCGGATCCCCACAAAAATGGTATCATTAGAAACATTAGCGCAAGACGCGAAAAATAAGCTATCAAACAGCCCTAGATCCCGAAAATGAGGGCGCTACGGGTCGCAGAACATGGCGCAAAAAGTCGTTTGTTTTTTTTTCAAACTTCTGAATTTTTTTTCACCACCTAGATACCAGTAAAGGTATACATGTTGGGTGTCCACGAACTCGTACCGACCCGAGGCATCATGTCGGTTTTACCATACAGTGAACATGGCGACTAAAATACCCAAAAAACAATCGTGTTATTGCACTTTTTTTGCAATTTCACTTCATTTAGATTTTTTTTAGCAATTTCCCTGTACACTATATGGTAAAATAAATTATTGCATATGAAAGTACAACTTGTCCCACAAAAAACAAGCCATTATATGTCTGTATTGATGGAAAAATAAAAAAGTTATGGCTCTTGGAAGCAGGGGAGCGAAAAACGAAAATGAAAAATGAAAAATTCCAAGGTCATGAAGAGGTTAATGAGTGCAGCAGTTCTCACAGAATTAAAATTTTTAGATTTAGCCATGCGGCAGCACTCAGGAAACTTGATCCCTCCTACACCAGGCAGTGTATGAACATTTCTATAGGCAGTGAGAAGCTGCTAATCACAGAGGGGGCATGCCAAACTTGGACTCACATTCTGCTGTGTCCGCGCAATGATAACCTACTGGTGCTAAGAAAACCATACCAGGCAAACATCAAAACACAATGCAATAAGAGACTGTCTGAAATTCTGTGTTAACCCTTACACCATGTTATCTTCAGATTACATAGCAAAAAACCTGCTGACTGATTCCCTTTAATCATTAGGACTGGGATAAAGGCTTTTTTTAGCACTAAAATTATTTTACCTATTGAGCAACATCTGAAGTCCACAGCAACACATTTACTTCTATGCAATCTTGTGGCGTACAGCTGTTACTTATTTTTCTACATCAATCAGTACTGCTACATAAAATCTTTCTGTAGCCCAGGACTTATTTTATTTCTCAAGAAATTTGGCTTTGAAAAGATCCTAAAGAAGTTATTTAGATCTGTGTCTGCATATTGCTAAAGTATGCAATTATTTTTATGATCAGTGGGGGTCTCATTTCTGGAACCCCTAGTGATCTAGAGAATTACGGAGATGTAGCACTTGTGTAGTATTCTTCTCCATAGAAGAATAGATGGTAATGCGTCACTGTACCTCTTACTATCATGGTATATGAGCGATGTAAAAGAACTGGTTATTTTTTTATTCGCATTGACTGCTATGGCGATAACATGTTCTTATACAGTCATGGCCAAAAGTGTTTTACTATACATATGTTTATTTATTTTCCTCTGTTTATATAACAGAGGAAAAAGGCAAATTGGATATAATTTCACACAAGCCCCCCAAAATGGGCCAGACAAAATTGTTGACACCCTCAACTTGATATTTGGTTGCACACCCTTTGGAATAAATAACTGCAATCAATCGCTTCCTATAACCATCAACAAGTTTCTTACACCTCTCAACTAGAATTTGGGACCCCTCTTCTTTTGCAAACTGCTTCAGGTCTCTCATATCATCTATGAATGGATTCTGCTCCCAACAGTAATTTTAAGATTTCTTCACAGGTGTTCAATGGGATTTAGATCTGGACTCATTAATGGCCACTTCAGAACTCTCCAGAGCTTTGTTTCCATCCCGTTAGAATCTCCACACTGCACTGCTTTGACTTTTTTGTCTCTTGCTGATTCTGGTATTTTCAATGTGGCTAAGTTTTTATCAATGCTTCTTCTGGGAAGGGTGGAATCACTCAGGTGTTGCTTCTTCCAGTGATTACTCTGCTTCTTAAGTGTGCAGCTTTCTCCAGCTTGGTGCCCAATCGTAAACCTTGCATGAAGTGCTTTGTGGGTTCCTATACATATCCTGATCTCTGTTATCTGACCAGGACTGACTTTGGTTTCTCTTTGCCTCATTTTCTGACCGATGCCTGTTTAAGCCTTTGTTTATTCCCTGGCTCTTAGGCTTGTCCTCCTGGCATACCTGACATTGCCTTGGTTTTTGACCATATCTCAGGACTCCCTTGATGTACTGCAACTTCTCTTGGAACAGACCTGGATTACTTTACCACTCTGTAGTTTGTATCCCAGTAAATTGGGAAAAAAACAAGAAAATTGTTGCGCCACACTGTGCAAATTAGCCGAAGCAAGGGGTTATATTGATATGTCACTCACCTTTTCTAGTTGCGCCCCCTGCACAACTAGGTTAATGATTTTCGGTGAGATTTAACAGCAGGCAGAAATCCGTTGCTACGTGTAGAGAAGCTTTTCTTTATGGAACTATAACGTCTCTCCCAGAGATCTCGAGTCCAGAGAAGGGCAGATCCTCTGTGCTGAAGAAATCCTGTCCCAGAGCTGCCCTCAACCAACACTCCCCAAAGGGAGGAATTGAGCACGATATGAGGTAAAAAGGTATGATAAAATGAGCGCTAGGGACAGAAACAGGCACTGGGCTCTTATCGATTATTACCTTTCAAATTTATTGTGAACAGTAGAAGTTATGGGTCTCCTCGCCACAACATGTTTCGACACTGAAGGCGTCTTTCTCAAGTGGATCCACTTGAAAAAGACGCCTTCATTGTCGAAACATGTTGTGGCGAGGAGACCATAACTTGTACTGTTCACAATAAATTTGAAAGGTAATAATCGATAAGAGCCCAGTGCCTGTTTCTGTCCCTAGCGCTCATTTTATCATACCTTTTTACCTCATATCGTATCCCAGTAAATTGTGATTCTGTCATCTTAGTCTGTTTGTCCACTCTGCACATTCTGTATTTCCTTGTTACTGTAGTGACTATATCACATTTGTCTCTCTTGCTTTGGAGACTTGTGAGAGGTTTGGGTCCAGAGTCTCTTTTGCTCGAGAGACACTGGATTAAAAGTTGTTAATGTCTTTTGGCACGTTGAGTTAATGTGAGTTATGCTAGAAATCCCTGTGATCTGTGTGACCAATCGTATCTCTTTCAAATAGTTACATCACTCATCACCCCAGTGCTGATGATTGAATTCCATTAATTGAAAGCTGCCCTGGTGTAAGGAGTTCTCAGTGAACTGACTGGTGTTAAACAGTTTGCTGGTAAGGAGTTTAGCCGCAGCCGTGAAGTTGCTTTTATCCTTGGAGTTTCCTCGTCTGTCTTTCAGACCCTTCGTGTTGTATTACTGTAGCGGTGGGACTAGTGCTCTCACCAGCCAGCTCCCTAGTGAGGGATAAGAGCAGGGCCAGTGTGGGACTAGGTATCCTGCTCAGCAATGGGGTGAAAGAGCCCGTATAGGAAAGTCAGGGAGATTAGGGGAGTGCAGGAGGTCTCCCTTCCCCATTTCCTGACAGGGCCCCCTGTCTCCAGTGTTCCATGTGTGTTGTATTGTGCGCCGAACAACTGTTGGTCCTTTCACCACTGTCGCATGGCATTTTCAGACACACACTAGTCCGTGAGTGAAAGACTAGTATCACAAATCCATTTCTGGGTACTTCTTTAAGAATATTTGGAGTCATTGGCCTGCTGGATGACCCATGACCTAGGACACTATCCCAGCTTTCTGACACTGTTCACTACATTGTAACTCAGAATCTTTTGGTAATCTTCACATTTCATGATACCTTGCACTCAGTCAAAGCACCTAGTGCCATAGGCAATAAAACAACCCCAAAATATATTTGAACCTCCACCATATTTGACTTTATGTATTATGGTCTTTTGTTTGTAGACCTCATTCCGTTTTCTGTAAAACAGTGGATGATGTGCTTTACCAAAACGCTCTATCTTGATCTCATCAGTCCTCAAGATACTTTCCCAGAAGAATTTTGGCTTGCATGCATTTTGAAAAGCTGTAGTCTTGTTTTTTTATGTCTCTGTTGCAATAGGGGTCCTTCTGGGTTTCCTGCCATTGCGTTTCATTTCATTCAAATATGAATAGTTTGCCCTGACACTGATGCACTTTGAGCCTGCAGGACAGCTTTAATTTCTTTACAACTTGATTGGTGATACTTATTTACTATCCATTTGCATTGCAACTTTTCCTCAATTTTTCTCTCCTGTCAGCATCCAGGGTGATAAGTTACTGTACCATAGGCTGTAAAGTTCTTGATTATGATGCGCACCATGGACACAGGAACATTAAGATCTCTGGAGATGGACTTGTAACTTTGATATTGTTGATATTTTTCTATAATTTTGGTTCTCAATTTCTCTTCTCTTTCTGTCCTCCATGCTTAGTGCGGCACACAGACAAACAGTGCAAAGAGTCAGTTAACTTCTTCACTTTTTATTTGGTTTCGGGTATGATTTTCATATTGCCCACACCAGTTACTTGCACAGGTGAGTTTGAATGAGCATCACATGCTTGAAACAAAGTTGTTTATCCACAATTTTAGAAAGATACCGACAATTTTGTCCAGCCAACTATCAATATGTCAAAAATGGGATTACACCTTTAAAGTGAAGTTTCAACCTTCCTTGCAATATAAATACAATAGCATGAAAAAATGTAAATGGTATTCTACTTGCATCAGTGAATTAAGCTGAAACACAGGTCCAGCTTCCAAAGCTGGAAATATGGCATATACCGTACCCTTGCCAGGGTTATTAGTACAGCAAATGGGAGTTATCATTCCAATGACCAATCTGTATTTTTACCTGACTTATGAGACACCAAATTATAGAAATGTGCCACACATTATAGCTTTTTTTTCTATTATAGTCATACACTCTTTCTCGTTTTTCGAGATACCAGTTAGAGATACATAATTTATTGAGTTATATGTCAAACTGACTGTGCTAGAGACATGAACTGTTTAGACTGGAGTCATTTTGCCAAGACACAAATCAAGAATAAGTTACAGTAACCAAAAAAAATTCTGTATGCTCCTTTTACAGTTCTTGTAGCAACCTATATGTTGTGCTCTTAAACTTACTGAAATTGCAGATATTGTGTGGGTGTTGGCAAAATAGAAATGCAATGCTCCTGCAAGATTTATACTCCGTTCCAACATCTTAACGCCAAATTGTTTTTTCAAAGTATGATAGATCACCTTACATCTCATGCAGCTTGGGCTTTATTTCAAGCACTATCTTGGTGTACTCCTTTCTGTACTGTACAAAGGAACGTATAATTATGATTGATTCATATTGTTTGTTAGAGAGGGACCAGTCCAGAAAAACACTGTCATTTCTAGCACAGGCTTTATGTTCTCATCAATGAGCAACGTGGGCCTATAAATGGATGCCTCTTGCAGTTGAAAACGAGACTAAATAGGTAGAGTTCAGGGTTTATAGATGTGGTAGGATCTGTTGTTCTCGGGGATGGTTAAAAGAGGTCAGTTATACATTGGTAGTTTTATCATGTCTCTGTAGCCAGCGTCATATTTTCATCCCATGCTGTCCTTAACACTGAGCCTGAATATACCTTTATCAAAGGTCATTTTATACTTGACAATTATTGTCATGATTTATGCAATAGTGATGAGAATTCGTCAGCGTTAAAGGAGAATATTGTCAACAAAACTGGAGTTTATAGTTGATTAATTGTCATTGCTTAATAATAACAATAATGTCATGATTAATAAATGTAGGGGGGCGTGCCCTGAGGCCGAAGGAGACGTACATGTGCAGCAGAGCTCCCAGCTTCATCTGCATTAAATCCTGGCCATCCTTGCAGGAATTGCCATCTGCTCGCCTGGCACCACATCGGACCTGAGCGCAGGACCGGTGGAAGCAGCTGAGCGGGGTCCGGAGCTCCTGAGCTGCAGAGATGCAGAACTGCAGCCGAGACAGCATTGTTATGATGGTGACCCCAAGCTGAATAATGGTCACAGGGTCATGCAAGTACGGTGGCCTGTGAGGTGACACACATCCCTCATGTGTCTGATTCAGTGATCTAAGGCTGCATTCACACATTGCATATTTTGCCGCGTTTTTTTACGCGCGCTTTTCAAAATACGCAATGTGCCTTCTGTCTGCCTGCAAAGTGAATGGGAAATTCACTTTGCAGTGCAGACATTGCGTAAAAATACGCACTGCGTTTTCCGGGAGAAAGCGCAGCTCCGTAAACAATTGATATGTCAATTGTTTACGCAGCTACTTCTGCGTATTCTCCCAAAGGGGAGGAAGAATCCTGCTTCCTCCTCCCCTCTGTGACAGCTGTGGCCGCCCATTAGATTTCACAGTGTATTAATATACACTGCGAAATCTAAATTAAACAAAAGCAAGTGAATGAAAAATAAAATAGAATGAATACTTCACCTGTCCGACGCCTTCTCCCACTGTTTGGTGCCTTCTGCCGCTATCCGGTCTCCGGTTCTAAGTGAGATCTCTTCTGACAAGACCTGTGGTGATGTCAGAGGGGCGTTCCCGGGCACTCGCGGTCATGTGATACATATCACATGACCGCGAACAGCCAATCAGCGCTGGGAACACCCCGGGAACACCCCCCTCTGACGTCACCACAGGTCTTCTCAGTACACCTCTCACTTGGAACCGTAGAGCGGCAGAAGGCACCAGACAGCGGGAGAAGGCGTCGGACAGGTGAAGTATTCGTTCTTTTTTATTTTCCATACATTTTCCTCTGTTTAATTTAGATTTCACAGTGTCTCCCTGGCCTTTAAGTATCATCTCCTTCCACCAGGTGGTGCTGCTGATAGTTTCACTCTATGCCTGGAAGCCGTGCTGTGCTGACCTGTGTGTTTGTGTTGCTGAAGTCCTTTCCTTTGCAGTTGCTGTATCCCAGTTCTGTGGAGGGAGGTGAGGGGGGAAGATTGCAAGGCTGATGGAGGAGTTTTAGGGAGAGGCTGGAGGCCCGAACCTTCTCACCTTCAGAGATACCATTCAGGGTTCCTAGACTAGGGTCAGACTAGTCTTTCCTGGTCACCCTGCCATAATTGCCATTCCCTCATCAGCATTCTCACTACACCATGACATTATCAGCAGCCCATACCTTTTTCCTTGAGACACTATGTCTCAGACTGCCTCAGCTGATGCATTTTTCTCGCCTGATGCAGACCATCTCTGAGGAGGTAACTGGTCTGCGGACTCAGGTAGTGCAACAGCTGCAGCAAGTTGTGGGATTTCTGGCGTCGGCTCATGCTCAGGCCATGCCAGAACCCAAGGTCTCTCTTCCAGATAGGTTTTCTGGGGCAAGAGACAAATTTTTTTGTTTTCCGTGAAGCCTGAAAGCTGTATTTCAGGCTCCGGCCCTGTTCATCGGGAAGTGAGGAACAGCGGGTGGGAATTATAGTCTTCCTTCTTAAAGGGGACCCCCAGACCTGGGCCTTTTCCCTCCCGGCCGACTTTTGCGATCGGTGGACGGGTTTTTTGCTGTTCTGGCACAGGTGTACTGTGAACCTGATAGGATGACCTTTGCTGAGTCTAATCTCCGAAAACTCAAGCAGGGCACACGAGCAGTGGAGGAGTACTGCTCAGAGTTTCGGAGATGGGCGACTGACACCCATTTGAACGACCCAGCCCTCCTGAGTCAGTTCTGCTTGGGTTTGTCAGCTAGCCTACAAGACACCCTGGTTAAGTACGCCTCACCTGAGTCATTGGAGGCTGTAATGTCCCTAGCCATATGGGTTGACAAACGCCTGAGGGAGAGACCAAAGCCTACTATGTCTCCTGTACCTATCCCTGCTGAGGAGACTATACCCAATGAACCCATGCAGTTGGGGGCAGTAGGTTCTCATGTTAAACCTCCTGTGGCTACTGTTCATCAAGTGGGCGGAACATGTTTTTTTCTGTGGTAAATCTGACCATTTTATTAAGGTTTGTCCACTTCACTCCAAGACTACGCAGTCTCAGAAGCAGCCTACCTCGGACCGTTCTGAAGGAGACAACCTGAGAGTTTATCTTTCCTTCCTCGCTAAGTCTCTGTTCACACTGTCTGCCAAGGTGGTGGTGGATGGTAAAATCGAGACTGTGCCTGTTCTGGTGGATAGCGGAGCGGGGGTCAATTTGATGGATTCTTGCTTTGCTCGGGCTCATGGTCTCACCAGCAGTGCTTTAGTGAGACCCATTCTCATCACCTCGATCGACTCAGTTCCACTCAGACAGAAAGTCCTCTCCCAACTAGTGTGTAATGTGAACTTGAGCATAGGAACTCTCCACCTGGAGGTTGTCTTGTCACCTCTTGGAGAACCTGCCCACTCCCATTGTATTTGTCCTTCCCTGGCTGCAGAAACACAACCTAGTAATTGTCTGGTGGGCCAGAAAGGTTGTAACTTGGGGGGCTTTCTGTGTGAGTAATTGCCTCGCTGCAACTATTTCTCCTGTACTGGTTGCACCGACTCCTACCCCACTTCCAGAAGTGAATGGGAGTGAGCCTGGAAGAGGGGGTGGAGTCCAGCCTATGCATCAGATTAATGGAGGGTCTGGGCGTCATTCTAGGAGGAGGGGTCAGGGAGGAACGGTGGTTCCTGCTGTGCACTCCAGGGAGGGAGCCCTGGGCCCTGGGGTGACGGTGCTGCAGTTTACCATCGTGGATGTGTGCCCTCTAGGCCCCTTTCACATCAGCGTTTTTTTTAAATCGCGGCAGATGCGGTGAAAAAAATGCATCTGCCGCGATTACCGCATACCGACTGCACTTGCGGCACAGTTGCGTCAAGCCCCATACAATGTATATGCGGGCTTGCGGCAGGTGCGGCAAGTGCGGTTTTGGCACTTGCGGCAGGTGCGGCCTCGAAAAAACAGCGGCTGACCGCAGTTTTTTTCGCGGCCGCACCTGCCGCAAGTGCCAAAACCGCACTTGCCGCACCTGCCGCAAGCCCGCATATACATTATATGGGGCTTGCCGCAACTGTGCCGCAACCGTGCCGCAGGTGCAGCCGGTATGCGGTAATCGCGGCAGATGCGTTTTTTTCACCGCATCTGCCGCGATTTAAAAAAAACCCTGTTGTGAAAGGGGCCTAACTGTGACCGCAGATTTGGAAATAAACGTGCAGGTCCAGGCCAGAGAGTTAATGAGTATGTGTGGGTGTTGTCTAAACACGTCAGGTGGAGGTGTGCTGCTGGGGTTCCTGGTTCTGGGGTTATAGGACCGTTTCGGATATCGGCCATTTATAATCCTGTGCTGTATTGCCTTGACCTACCCCCAGGTTTGGCGACCTGTAATGTCTTTCATATCTCATCACTCAGGGAATGTGGACTTATTTCAGATGTGCCGTAGTAGAGTGTGGAGGCCTCTCTTAATAGAGGTGGTACTGTCACGTGCTTAGTTGGCGGTGACCTTGCTGGATGCTGCTGTGTATGTGTTTGTCTTTAAGAGCTGCATGGTTGATAGTTGTGAAGGTCCTGGGCCTCCTGTGTTGTTCACTATGAGGTTCGGCTGCTAGTTGAGGGGTTAATGTGTGACTCACCTGGGCTTCCCTCCCCCTGGCCCTTAAGTAGCCTCTCCTTCTACCAGATGGTGCTGCTGATAGTTTCACTCTATGCCTGGAAGCCGTGCTGTGCTGACCTGTGTGTTTGTGTTGCTGAAGTCCTTTCCTTTGGAGTTGCTGTATCCCAGTTCTGTGGAGGGAGGTGAGGGGGAATAGCGCGGGGCTGGTGGAGGTGTTTTAGGGAGAGGCTAGAGGCCCGAACCTTCTCACCTTCAGAGATACCTTCGGGATCAGGGCCATTCAGATTAGGGTCAGACTAGTCTTCCCTGGTCACCCTGCCCATAACTGCCATTCCCCCATCAGCATTCTCACTACACCGTGACATAACCATTCTGACTCAAAAAATGAAGCTGTCTCATCAATTTTTCTACACACTCAATATTGCTTGTTTTTATTTTGTACTCCAAACATGTTATATGGTTAAAAATGGTACCAAAAAAATCTTCAGCTTGTCCTGCAAAAAATAAGCCCTCATATGAATCTGCAGGCAATGTAGAAAAATAATAGCTGTTAAAATATGGCAATGCAATAACTTAATTTTTTGGAAAAGAAAAAGTATTTTTGGTGTGATACTTGCAAAAGCTAAAAAAAAACTATATAAATATTTTATCGTTTCAATCACACTGCCTCAAAGAATAAAGCCGCCTAACCACTAAATGAAGCCAATTCTTGACCTACTGTTCATTTTTTCACTCTTCCTACTATGGAGAATGCAGTAAGGCACGATTCTTTTACTGAATTTTATGCTGAGTGCTTACACCAGGAATCTGCTGGACAGAGACCAGATGCAATCCAGAGTAACTCTGCTGCCTAATTTTAGTGAATGGATCCCTCAGGGTTTTCTTCAGAATTAAATTGGGAGATTTAGATGGGAACCCTGATGTAAGTGCTCAGCATAGAGTACAGGATAAATGTGATCCAAAATGTTATGTGAAATATTCTGAATTAAATCTTCAACTCAGTCCACAAAAAAAAGCAAGTCTCCACTCAGGTTCATCATGTTAACGGAATTATAGGGGGTTTCCACAATACTGGTAACACAAAGGCTATGGAAAAGCAAAATGGTTCCTCCCAAAAAATCAAGGGAATTCTGTGCTACCAAATCCAAAGGTCACCTCCTTCTGAGCCCCATATTTAGCATTCAAATATCTGGAATTTCTTTATTGAGGAGAGAAGCACGAGCTGGGCACAATGTATGAGTTTTCCCACGTACTTGTCACTACAGTGTATGGGCAGTACAATGACAGATTTGCAATTTTCACTCAGCAACATGTCTTGCTGCTTGTTCCTGGAAAACCTCAAAGGAGTCAAGACCGTCACTACACCTGTAGATAAGTTCCCAGTGGGGTATATTTTCCAAAATGGATTCACTTGAGGAGGATTCTGCTATTTTGGCACTTAAAGTCAAATCGCAATGCTTGCCTCCCTTTCCCTGTAGTATGCCTAAGTAGTACTGTACTGCAACATGTAGGTGTGACAAACTTTGGTGCCATTTTTATCCATTTCCCCATGGGAAAATGTAAAATTGCAAGCTAAAACAACATTTCTGTGGTAAAAATGTCATTTTTTTCTTCACCACTTAATAGTGTAAAGATTTGTGACACGCTTGTGGTGTTAATATGATCTCTGCACCCCTAGAAGCATTCATTGAGGGATATAGTTTGTAAAATGGGGTCACTTATCAGTGGTTCTTCTGGCACCTCAGGGGCTTTGCCAGTGTGACATGACACCTGCAGACCATGACAGCAAAATCTGAACTGTAATATGGCGCTTCTTCCTTTCTGAGCAGTGTACTGAGCCTGAAAAGAAGGTCTTAATTGCATGTAGAGTATTGCGACACTCAGGAGAAATTGCACAACAATTTTTTTGGGGATAAAGCAACATTTCTTGGGAAAATGTATTTATTGTTTTTTCCCGGCTCAAAGTTATACAATTTTGTGAAGCACCTGCGAGTTCATGGTGCTCAACACACTATACAACATAAATTCCTCGAGGTGTGCAGTTTCCAAAATTGGGTCATTGTGGGAGGTTTCCACTGTGTAGTTACATCAGGGGCTCTGCAAATGTGACATGGCATCCGATAACGATTCCAGACAATTTTGCACTCCAGAAGTGTAATGTCACTTCTTCCCTTCCAAGCCCTGCTGTGTGCCTAAAGCGGCCGTCACACGCACAGATATCTTTTGCGATATTGTAAGCGATCACGTGCACGCGCAATCGCTTACAATATCGCTCACATCGCTGGTGAGATGTCACACAGACAGACTCACCAGCGATGTGGATCCGCGATCTCGCTGGTAACTATGGTACACATCGGGTAACTAGGCGCCGCACGGCGCTTAGTAACCCGACGTGTACCATAGTTACATCTCCCAGCATAGGCTCTGCCGCTGGGAGATCGTTCATCGTGGTGTCATACACCACGATGAAGCAGATCGCTAAATCGTAAATCGCTAGATCTGTGGTCCGGACCTCAGATCTGCGATGTCACGATCAAGCGATTTCACATCGTAAATCGCTTAATTACATGCAACGATTTTAAGCCCGATATCGCTGAAGCGATCAAAAAGGAGATCGCTTAAACGATATCGGGCAAGAAATCATTGCGTGTGACGGCCGCTTTAAAGAGTAGTTTTCCACCACATATGGGGTGTTAGGGGGAAATTACATAGCAAATTGTGTTGAGCATTTACTCTTGTGACAATGACAAATTTGGGCTAAAAAAAAATTTTTGTGAAAAATAACGTTTTTGTTTTTTTCTTCCACATTGCTTTCATTCCTGTAAAGCACCTAAAGGGTAACAAACTTTTTTAATTTGGTTTTGAGCAATTTTAAGGGTGCAGGCTTTAAAATGTTGTTACTTTTGGGTGCTCTGTCACATAGGCCCTTAAAATTCACTTTAAATGGGATGAGGTCCCTGAAAAATGGTTTTGTAAATTTTGCTGCTAATAAAGTCAGTGTATGGTTAATAGATAAAATCAACAAACTGATGCTGAGTAAGATTATCTTCGTAAATCTCCACTATATTGAATGATTACAAATATTCTATAATGATCATATACACCCACCACAGCGATGGACAGAATATTAAACAGGGTGTCTAATCACATAATATTAATAACCAATCCTTAGCACTGGTCATCAATATAAACTCAGTGAGTAATCAACTCACAGCATTCTCACCATTCAGTTATTTTCTCTGACAGGCGTTGGATGTAAATATTAAATGAAACTGAACAGCACAGGTCCAATTTTGTCTGAAGCAGCTGATGCTCCAGACAACTATAGATCTGCACTAGTGATGAGCGAGTATGCTCGGCGCTACTCGGTACTCGCACGAGTATCTCGGTACTCGGGGTGCTCAGCGAGCACCGAGTACTGCCGAGATGCTCGGACTGCTCGGTATTAAATAGCGATCTGAGACACATACACTGCTCCCTTCAGTGCACACAGTGAGCTGGCACCATACAGGGAGCAGATTAATTGATAGGATCCCTCTGGGGGCCACAGCAAGGTGTGATATGCTGCGGCGATTTGAAAAAGCCCACCCTCCCGCCCTTTTCCGGAATTACCCGTTTTATAACCGGAAGTCTGTGGGCGGAGCCTGTCACTCATTGACTTACATTGGGCTCGGTGCTCTGGCCGAGTACAAGAGTATCTTGAGATGCTCGGCCAGAGCACAGAGCACCCGAGCATTTTAGTGCTCGCTCATCACTAATCTGCACCTATTCTCATAACTAGGAAACAAGGAGCAGATCTGCAGTTCCCAGCAGATACCTAAAGAATAGAGCTGTAAGATCTCATTATACAGGTTCTCCTTTCTTTTCTTAGGCTAGGGCCACACTAGCGTTGTGGCCTCTGTCCTGGTGGGGTCCATCAAAAAGCAGGACTCCAGCAACATCAGCGCATAGTTACTGTAGCGTAATGCTGCCAATAGAATCCTAAGGGTCGCGTTTTCCTGTGTGCTACGAAATAACGCGAGATTTCAAACTCTGGCACTTACATGTCGGCGTTTGAATGTGCTCGGGAGTCCGTCACCCATAGGATTCTATTGGCAGTGTTAGTGCAGCATTACACTACGGCAACGCTGTGTTAATGCTGCCAGAATCCTGCTTTTTGATGGATTCCCCAGGATGTAGGCCACAACGGTAGTGTGGCCATAGCCTCATTCATCAATCACCAGGCAAAAAAGCCTTCTTGAATTCAACCAGGCTGTTTTTTTTTCAATTAAAGAATCCCAGATTTTTAAGACCATGATCCATGACCAAGACCTTGTAGGTTGAAACGCATAGGATCTGTTCCCTGCACTGGGATTGCCTACTTTTGCATGTCCATGCTTTTTAACATGATGGCTAAATAAACATCAAGTTTTAAAGGGAAGGTGCCGCATTTTTTTTTTTGTATTAAAAATAATTGTTTATAAAAACAATTATTTTTAATACTAAATAAATTTTTGTAACTTTAATACTTTTTTTATTATTAACTGTTTTTGCAGCCACTGGGGGCTGCCATCTTGCTTTGCAGGAGTGTGAAACGACACTTCCACTTCTGCAGTTACGGCAGCCCTGGGCATAGACACCAATGGTCGGATGCCGACCCTATACTTTGTATTGGGCTGCCGTCCTGCTGTGTACTGGGCACGCCCCTGGGCTGTCCAGAACACAGCAGAGGGAGGAGATCGGCGCCATGTTTGTGGAGCTCACAGTGTCTGCTGTGAGCTCCACACTTTCCTCTTATACCGATCGCCTCAGCGTGAGCTGATCGGTATAGAGACAGAGGACGGGATGCGTTGGGGAGAGAGGAGCACAGTCATCGGAGGTCCGGGGTGAGGTAAGTATCGGCGGGAAGCGGTGATCAGCGATTCTATCACCGCTCCCTGCCAGCCTGCAGTGATCAGAGCACAAGGAGTGTGATCATCACACCGTGCTCTGATTACGCAGGGGGAGAGAGAGACACGCTGGGGGACAGCAGACATTAGAAGGAATAAACAGGGGAGGGGGAGGGGGAGGGGGTGAAGAGACATACAGGGGGAGAGCGGACATGGGAAGAGACACTAATTGGGAGAGAGAGACGCGGGGGGGAGAGAGAGATACGGTGAGGGACAGCAGACTTGGGGTGGTGGGGGGGGAGAGACAGGCATGAGGGAAGAGACATGCAGGGAGAGAGAGACATGGGAACAGACATGCAGGGGGAGAGAGTACACATGGGGAGAGAGACCAGTCATAGTGGGAGAGAGACCGGGCACAGGGGGATGAGCACACATGGGGAGAGAGACTGGGTATAGGGGATGAGCACACATGGGGAGAGAGACTGGGCACAGGGGGATGAGCGCACATGGGGAGAGAGACCGGGCACAGGGGGATGAGCACACATGGGGAGAGAGACCGGGCACAGGGGGATGAGCACACATGGGGAGAGAGACCGGGCACAGGGGGATGAGCACACATGGGGAGAGAGACTGGGTATAGGGGATGAGCACACATGGGGAGAGAGACTGGGCACAGGGGGATGAGCGCACATGGGGAGAGAGACCGGGCACAGGGGGATGAGCACACATGGGGAGAGAGACTGGGCACAGGGGGATGAGCACACATGGGGAGAGAGACCGGGCACAGGGGGATGAGCACACATGGGGAGAGAGACCGGGCACAGGGGGATGAGCACACATGGGGAGAGAGACCGGGCACAGGGGGATGAGCACACATGGGGAGAGAGACTGGGTATAGGGGATGAGCACACATGGGGAGAGAGACTGGGCACAGGGGGATGAGCGCACATGGGAGAGAGAGACCGGGCACAGGGGGATGAGCACACATGGGGAGAGAGACCGGGCACAGGGGGATGAGCGCACAGGGGGATGAGCACACATGGGGAGAGAGACCGGGCACAGGGGGATGAGCACACATGGGGAGGAGAGACTGGGTATAGGGGATGAGCACACATGGGGAGAGAGACTGGGCACAGGGGGATGAGCGCACATGGGGAGAGAGACGGGCACAGGGGGTGAGCACACATGGGGAGAGAGACCGGGCACAGGGGGATGAGCGCACAGGGGGATGAGCACACATGGGGAGAGAGACCGGGCACAGGGGGATGAGCACACATGGGGAGAGAGACCGGGCACAGGGGATGAGCACACATGGGGAGAGAGACCGGGCACAGGGGGATGAGCACACATGGGGAGAGAGACCGGGCACAGGGAGATGAGCACACATGGGGAGAGAGACCGGGCACAGGGGGATGAGCACACATGGGGAGAGAGACCGGGCACAGGGGGATGAGCACACATGGGGAGAGAGACTGGGTATAGGGGATGAGCACACATGGGGAGAGAGACCAGGCACAGCGGGGTGGAGACAGCACAAATGGGGAGAGAGACAGTCACATCCAGAACTGCGCTCACTTTTCTGCTGCTACAACATGTCTTCTCCTCCAGTCACCTCCAGAGCTGAAACAACTTTTCTGCTGTTACACATTGTGTCTTATCCTCCAGTCACCTCCAGAGCTGCAACAACTTTTCTGCTGTTACATCGTGTCTTATCCTCCAGTCACCTCCAGAGCTGTGGTCAGCATTCTGTGACCTCATGTAACAGAATAGTGACTGCCACTCTGAAGGTGACTGGAGAATAAGACATCCTCTCTTATCCTCCTGTCACCTTTAGAGCTGCAACAAGTTTTCTGCTGTTACATCGTGTGTTATCCTCCAGTCACCTCCAGAGCTGTAGTCACTATTGTGCTGTTACATTGTCTTATCCTCCAGTCACCTCCAGAGCTGAAACAACTTTTCTGCTGTTACACATTGTGTCTTATCCTCCAGTCACCTCCAGAGCTGCAACAACTTTTCTGCTGTTACATCGTGTCTTATCCTCCAGTCACCTCCAGAGCTGTGGTCAGCATTCTGTGACCTCATGTAACAGAATAGTGACTGCCACTCTGAAGGTGACTGGAGAATAAGACATCCTCTCTTATCCTCCTGTCACCTTTAGAGCTGCAACAAGTTTTCTGCTGTTACATCGTGTGTTATCCTCCAGTCACCTCCAGAGCTGTAGTCACTATTGTGCTGTTACATTGTCTTATCCTCCAGTCACCTCCAGAGCTGAAACAACTTTTCTGCTGTTACACATTGTGTCTTATCCTCCAGTCACCTCCAGAGCTGCAACAACTTTTCTGCTGTTACATCGTGTCTTATCCTCCAGTCACCTCCAGAGCTGTGGTCCGCATTCTGTGACCTCATGTAACAGAATAGTGACTGCCGCTCTGAAGGTGACTGGAGAATAAGACATCCTCTCTTATCCTCCTGTCACCTTTAGAGCTGCAACAAGTTTTCTGCTGTTACATCGTGGGGTCCATCAAAAAGCAGGACTCCAGCAAATCAGCGCATAGTTACTGTAGCGTAATGCTGCCATAGAATCCTAAGGGTAGCGTTTTCCTGTGTGCGACGAAATTACGCGAGATTTCAAACTCTGGCAATTAATGTCGGCGTTTGAATGTGCTCGGGAGTCCGTCACCATAGGATTCTATTGGCAGTGGTTAGTGCAGCATTATACACTACGGCACGCTGTGTTAATTGCTGCCGGAATCCTGCTTTTTGATGGATTCCCCAGGGATGTAGGCCACACGCTAGTGTGGCCATAGCCGCCATTCATCAATCACCAGGCAAAAAATGCCTTCTTGAATTCAACAAGGTGTTTCTTTTTCAATTAAAGAATCCCAGATTTTTAAGACCATGATCCATGACCAAGACCTTGTAGTTGGAAAAAGATACGGATCTGTTCCTGAACTGGGATTGTCCTACTTTTGATTGTCCGTGCTTTTTAACATGATGGCTACAAATATAAACATCAAGTTTTAAAGGGGGGGGGGGGGGGGGGGGGGGGGGGGGGGGGGGGGGGGGGGGGGGGGGGGGGGGGGGGGGGGGGGGGGGGGGGGGGGGGGGGGGGGGGGGGGGGGGGGGGGGGGGGGGGGGGGGGGGTTTTTTTTTTTTTTTTTTTTTTTTTTTTTTTTTTTTTTTTTTTTTTTTTTTTTTTTTTTTTTTTTTTTTTTTTTTTTTTTTTTTTTTTTTTTTTTTTTTTTTTTTTTTTTTTTTTTTTTTTTTTTTTTTTTTTTTCCACCTGTTTTCGCAGGGGGAGAGGAGCAGTGGGGGACAGCAGACATTAGAAGGAATAAACAGGGGAGGGGGAGGGGGAGGGGGTGAAGAGACATACAGGGGGGAGAGCGGACATGGGAAGAGACACTAATTGGGAGAGAGAGAGCGGGGGGGGAGAGAGATACGGTGAGGGACAGCAGACTTGGGGTGGTGGGGGGGGAGAGACAGGATAGAGGGAAGAGACATGCAGGGAGAGAGAGACATGGGAACAGACATGCAGGGGGGAGAGAGTACACATGGGGAGAGAGACCAGTCATAGTGGGAGAGAGGACCGGGCACAGGGGGATGAGCACACATGGGGAGAGAGACTGGGTATAGGGGATGAGCACACATGGGGGAGAGACTGGGCACAGGGGATGAGCGCACATGGGGAGAGAGACCGGGCACAGGGGGATGAGCACACATGGGGAGAGAGACCGGGCACAGGGGGATGAGCACACATGGGGAGAGAGACCGGGCACAGGGGGATGAGCACACATGGGGAGAGAGACTGGGTATAGGGGATGAGCACACATGGGGAGAGAGACTGGGCACAGGGGGATGAGCGCACATGGGGAGAGAGACCGGGCACAGGGGGATGAGCACACATGGGGAGAGAGACTGGGCACAGGGGGATGAGCACACATGGGGAGAGAGACCGGGCACAGGGGGATGAGCACACATGGGGAGAGAGACCGGGCACAGGGGGATGAGCACACATGGGGAGAGAGACCGGACAGGGGGATGAGCACACATGGGGAGAGAGACTGGGTATAGGGGATGAGCACACATGGGGAGAGAGACTGGGCACAGGGGGATGAGCGCACATGGGGAGGGGAGACCGGGCACAGGGGGATGAGCACACATGGGGAGAGAGACCGGGCACAGGGGGATGAGCGCACAGGGGGATGAGCACACATGGGGAGAGGAGACCGGGCACAGGGGGATGAGCACACATGGGGAGAGAGAACTGGGTATAGGGATGAGCACACATGGGGAGAGAGACTGGGCACAGGGGGATGAGCGCACATGGGGAGAGAGACCGGGCACAGGGGTGAGCACACATGGGGAGAGAGGGCCGGGCACAGGGGATGAGCGCACAGGGGGATGAGCACACATGGGGAGAGAGACGGGCACAGGGGGATGAGCACACATGGGGAGAGAGACCGGGCACAGGGGGATGAGCACACATGGGGAGAGAGACCGGGCACAGGGGATGAGCACACATGGGGAGAGAGACCGGGCACAGGGAGATGAGCACACATGGGGAGAGAGACCGGGCACAGGGGGATGAGCACACATGGGGAGAGAGACCGGCACAGGGGGATGAGCACACATGGGGAGAGAGACTGGGTATAGGGGATGAGCACACATGGGGAGAGAGACCAGGCACAGCGGGGTGGAGGACAGCACAAATGGGGAGAGAGACAGTCACATCCAGAACTGCGCTCACTTTTCTGCTGCTACAACATGTCTTCTCCTCCAGTCACCTCCAGAGCTGAAACAACTTTTCTGCTGTTACACATTGTGTCTTATCCTCCAGTCACCTCCAGAGCTGCAAAAACTTTTCTGCTGTTACATCGGTGTCTTATCCTCCAGTCACCTCCAGAGCTGTGGTCAGCATTCTGTGACCTCATGTAACAGAATAGTGACTGCCACTCTGAAGGTGACTGGAGAATAAGACATCCTCTCTTATCCTCCTGTCACCTTTAGAGCTGCAACAAGTTTTCTGCTGTTACATCGTGTGTTATCCTCCAGTCACCTCCAGAGCTGTAGTCACTATTGTGCTGTTACATTGTCTTATCCTCCAGTCACCTCCAGAGCTGAAACAACTTTTCTGCTGTTACACATTGTGTCTTATCCTCCAGTCACCTCCAGAGCTGCAACAACTTTTCTGCTGTTACATCGTGTCTTATCCTCCAGTCACCTCCAGAGCTGTGGTCAGCATTCTGTGACCTCATGTAACAGAATAGTGACTGCCACTCTGAAGGTGACTGGAGAATAAGACATCCTCTCTTATCCTCCTGTCACCTTTAGAGCTGCAACAAGTTTTCTGCTGTTACATCGTGTGTTATCCTCCAGTCACCTCCAGAGCTGTAGTCACTATTGTGCTGTTACATTGTCTTATCCTCCAGTCACCTCCAGAGCTGAAACAACTTTTCTGCTGTTACACATTGTGTCTTATCCTCCAGTCACCTCCAGAGCTGCAACAACTTTTCTGCTGTTACATCGTGTCTTATCCTCCAGTCACCTCCAGAGCTGTGGTCCGCATTCTGTGACCTCATGTAACAGAATAGTGACTGCCGCTCTGAAGGTGACTGGAGAATAAGACATCCTCTCTTATCCTCCTGTCACCTTTAGAGCTGCAACAAGTTTTCTGCTGTTACATCGTGGCTTATCCTCCAGTCACCTCCAGAGCTGCAGTCAGTATTCTGTAACCTCATGTAACAGAATAGTGACTGCCGCTCTGAAGGTGACTGGAGAATAAGACATCCTCTCTTATCCTCCTATCACCTTTAGAGCTGCAACAAGTTTTCTGCTGTTGCATCGTGGCTTATCCTCCAGTCACCTCCAGAGCTGCGGTCAGCATTCTGTGACCTCATGTAACAGAATAGTGACTGCCGCTCTGAAGGTGACTGGAGAATAAGACATCCTCTCTTATCCTCCTGTCACCTTTAGAGCTGCAACAAGTTTTCTGCTGTTACACATTGTGTCTTATCCTCCAGTCACCTCCAGAGCTGCAACAAGTTTTCTGCTGTTACATCGTGTCTTATCCTCCAGTCACCTCCAGAGCTGCGGTCAGCATTCTGTGACCTCATGTAACAGAATAGTGACTGCCGCTCTGAAGGTGACTGGAGAATAAGACATCCTCTCTTATCCTCCTGTCACCTTTAGAGCTGCAACAAGTTTTCTGCTGTTACATCGTGTCTTATCCTCCAGTCACCTCCAGAGCTGCAGTCACTATTCTGCTGTTACATTGTCTTATCCTCCAGTCACCTCCAGAGCTGAAACAACTTTTCTGCTGTTACATAGTGGCTTATCCTCCAGTCACCTCCAGAGCTGCAGTCAGTATTCTGTGACCTCATGTAACAGAATAGTGACTGCTGCTCTGAAGGTGACTAGAGAATAAGACATTGTGTCTTATCCTCCAGTCACCTCCAGAGCTGCAACAACTTTTCCGCTGTTACATCGTGTCTTATCCTCCAGTCACCTCCAGAGCTACAACAACTTTTCCGTTGTTACATCGTGTCTTATCCTCCAGTCACCTCCAGAGCTGCAGTCACTATTCTGCTGTTACATGTCACTGGTACCTAATCCATACCATGAAATGTCACATGACTGGCGACCCTTTATGTTTGCATCAACAGTGAAAATACAAATGACTAAATAAAACTGAAACATTTACATTTATTATATACAAAATAAATAGTAAAAACACAAGGACAATATTCAGTCCAGGCCTGGGCCACAGAGCTGACACTCTAATATCAGACTTCAGGGTCCACTCTATACTGTATATGCAGGCCTGGGCTGCAGAGCTGATACTCTAATATCCGACCTTGCTGCGTAAGGATCTGCATGTAGTTGTGTGTTGGTATCACTCTGTGTCTTCAACAAAATGGCTCCTCACTGTGATTGACCCCAAATGTCATTGTCTGTTATCCATTTGTTAACACCCAGAAAGGGAGGGGGGCAGGAGACATCACACTCATTGAACAAATCCAGCCCAGATTTTCAGCAGTCGTAATGCATGCCTGCTGTACACTAGGTTTTCATGCCAAATTTTCAGCAGCTGCTCCCCCTAGTGTTTCAAAGTGGAACATATCAAACTTTTTATATTATTTTTCATATTTTACTCCATAAAAACAATATGACAATATTGGAAAAACAAATCAAAACATTAATACTTTACATTTTTACAATTGTTGAATTTTTTTTTTTTTGGTGGCACCTTCCCTTTAAGAACTCTATATCTTTGACAACTCTTCTTGTAGATTTTTAGGACTGTTTCATAAGGACATAGGATAATTACAATCTACTAATGGACATCAATGTCCAAAATGGCCATGGGCCTCCTGACTCAAACTCAACATTTTCATATATAACTGTTGCCTTTGGGTCAGGGGACCTATGGCCATTCCTGACATCGAAGTCCATAATTGGACCGCGAATGCCACATGTGTAAAATTAGCCCCAGTCAGTTTCTCAAAGTGGTTTCAGAGTCAACATGTTTTTTTCTGCAGTTTTGTGAGGTTTTTACAGTCTTCCATTGACTTGGATGCAGGTTCCACAACAAATCCACATCCAAAAGATGACTCTTCAATAAAAGCATGCATTATGAAAGACAATGTGGTTTTATTATTGAGGACCATGAGGGTATTTTATAAGCATTTATCGCATATAGTTTGTAATTTTCTGTGCTAAATCTTTGCAAAAAGCTTTGGGTGAACAAACCTGTGTGAAAAAGTTTCTGTTCAGATTTCCAGCCCCTGGATCAACATAAAAATATATCAATTCTCTAAGCGCAAACACAAATCTAGGTGAGTCATTGACTTACAACATATACAAAAATACTGCATAATGTTTGATTGCACTACAATAAAGATTTTTGTGTACGGTATACCAAAGCCAGAAAACTATAATGGCCGTTTTAATTTCATCAGGTCTACATTTGGAATGCAAACCATGCTTGTACCGCATTTGTAAGAAGCTCCTCTCTTAATGCTCTCTGCTTCTCTGGTTATGTCTGATTACATTTTCTTCATTTCATAGTGTCTTAAGAGCCTCCAGGTTGCTGTAATGTTTGCAGCTGCATTAATCTAAATAGCTAAAACACTCGGCTTAAGTCTGTACTTTTACTCAATTCTCAATAAAATAAACCATATGCATTTTTGTACATATTTCATTTTATCTTTGCATGGCACAGCATTGAAGATGTGACAGTTTGATACAATGTAAAGTAGTCAGTGTACAGCTTGTATAAGGGCCCTTTCACATCAGCGTTTTTTGAAATTCGCAGCAGATGCAGTGAAAAAACCGCATCTGCCGCGATTACCGCATACCGGCTGCACTTGCGGCACAGTTGCGGCGCGGTTGCGGTAAATGCCATACAAGGTATAGGCGGACTTGCGGCAGGTGCGGCAAGTGCGGTTTTGGCACTTGCGGCAGGTGCGGCCGCTAAAAAAAATGCTGTCAGCCGTGTTTTTTTACGCGGCCGCACCTGCCGCAAGTGCCAAAACCGCACTTGCCGCACCTGCCACAAGTCCGCCTATACCTTGTATGGCGTTTACCGCAACCGCGCCGCAACCGTGCCGCAAGTGCAGCCGGTATGCGGTAATCGCGGCAGATGGGGTTTTTTTCACTGCATCTGCCGCGAATTAAAAAAAACGCTGATGTGAAAGGGCCCTAACAGTGTAAATTTGGCGTGTTCTCTAAATAACAACACACAGCCATTAAATTTCTAAACCACTGACAACAACAATAGTGAGTACACCCATAATGGTGGGTTTACACACACCAATTTATCTGTTCAATCTCTGAACCAATCTCTGGTTGCAGTGAAATCATGGATACATTGCTCCATTTTGTGGCTGTGTACAACATGGAGCAATGTATCCATGATTTCACTGCAACCAGAGATTGGTTCAGAGATTGAACAGATAAATTGGTGTGTGTAAACCCACCATGAGTGTAAATGGCCTATTTGTGCCTAATTAACCATTTTCCCACCCTGGTGTCATGTGAATCATTAGTGTTACAAGGTCTCCGGTGTGAAAGGAGAGCAGGTGTATTAAATTTGGTGTTATTGCTCACATACAGTGGGTACAGAAAGTGTTCAGACTCTAAATTGTTCACTCTTTGTTTCATTGCAGCCATTTGGTAAATTCAAAAAAGTTAATTTTTTCCACTCTGTACCCCATCTTGACTGAAAACCCCCCCAGAAATGTAGATATTTGTGAAAATTTATTACAAAAGAAAAACTGAAATATCACATGGTCATAAGTATTCAGACCCTTTGCTCAGACACACATTTTTAAGTCACATGCTGTCCATTTCCTTGTGATCCTCCTTGAGATGGTTCTACTCCTGACCTAAACCCAATTAAGCATCTCTGGAGAGACTTGAAAACTGCTGTCCACCAACATTCACCATCCAACCTGACATAACTAGAGAGGATCTACAAGGAAGAATGGCAGAGGATCCCCCCTTACCAGGTGTGAAAAACTTGTTGTATCATTCCCAAGAAAACTCATGGCTGTACTAGCTCAAAGGGTGCTTCTACTCCATGCTGAGCAAAGGGTCTGAATACTTATGACCATGTGATATTTCAGGTTTTATTTTTTTAATAAATTTGCACAAATATCTACATTTGTTTTTTTAAAGTCAAGATGCGTTGCAGACTGTACATTAATGAGAAAATAATTAACTTTTTTTAATTTACCAAATGGCTGCAATGAAACAGAGTGAAACATTTAAAGGTGTCTGAATACTTTCCGTACCCACTGTACTCTGTCATTACTGATCACTGGAATGTCATCATGGCATGTCATGCCAAGAACTCTGTGGGACTAACAAAAGAATTGTTGCTCTACATAAAGATGGACAAAGCTATAAGATAGATTGCCAACAGCCTGAAACTGAGATGCAGCTCGGTGGCCAAGGCCGCATGACAGTTTAAAAAGACAGGTTTCACTCAGAACAGGCCTCACCATAGTCGATCAAGGAAGTTGAGAGGTTGTCCTTGTAAAGGTGTGTGGGGTCTGCCTGTCAGTGCTCAGACCATAAGCTTCTTCACCCCAAAGTAAGCCAGACATTGTGTGGCTATATAATAATAACAAAAAATAGTAATATTTATTCTCTTATTAATACTGACCCCATAGGGGCACACAATCTAACCATCCTAAACATCCTGTGTTTGGAGTGTGTGAGGAAACTGACGAACGCGGAGGAAACACACGCAAACATAGCGAGAACATACAAACTCCTTGCAGATGTTGTCCTTGGTGGGAATTGAACCCAGGACCCCAGCAAGGCTGCAGTGCTAACACTGAGCCACCATGCCGCCCATATCTCTTGTAGATACGAAGTATTTACTGTAACTCCTCCTGTACATTTTTCCCACTTCATTGGTCCCATTTGTTCATGTAGATTATCTGTGATGCCTTTTAACAGTCTTTGGCTATTTGTCTCACTTGAGTATTCATATTTATGTTTTGATTTTTTATATTCTAGAGCAGGGGTCTCAAACTTGGCTGGGTATGTGTGCTGCACTCAGAAAAATATTAATTTGAGAATCTGCATTCCTTGCAGGAGAAAGTGAGATTTTTAGTGATGCAATTTATTATTTTCAATACACCTTTTGATCACTTTTTTTGAAAATGTTTTGCTAGTTGTCTTACAATTAGCACTATATACTAATTTTGGCCAACAACTTTGTGACCTACAAGCAAAAAAGGCTATATCGGACCGACTAGGAAGAAGCCACTGCATTAGGCAGAACCCCAAGAAACCCTGACATCCTTTAACCCCTATACAGGGAACTGGATTTACAACATTGTTCTGGAGATTGTTACCTATGGATGGATTGCAGTCTTGTAGTAGTGTGCCCCATCTCGTAGTAATATCCCCCATATTAGTCCCCTTCAAGTAATGTGCCCATCTTGCTCTTCTTGCTCTAATGTGCTTTCTTTGCTCTCCTCCTTTGAGTATTGTGCTCATCCAGGCTTTCATCTTTTAGTAATACCCCATCCTGGTCTCTTTCTTGTAGTAATGTGCCTATTCTTGTTCTCATCTGCAGTAATGCCCCCATCATGGTCTTTCTTGTAGCAATGCCCCATCCTGGTTCCCATCGTGTAGTAATGTCCCCATCCTGATCCCCTTCTTATGCAAATGTCCACATTTTGCTCCCCTTCTTGTAGTAAAGTCCCATCCTGGTTGCCTTCTTGAAATAATGTCATCATCCTGATCCCTTTTTGTATTAATTTCTGAATTTTGCTCCCCATCTTATAGTAATGTCCCTGTTTTGCTCCTCTTTTTGTAATAATGTCCTACCCTGGTTTCCTTGTTGTAGTAATGTCCCAATCCTGATAATTTTCTTGTAGTAATGTCCCTATCATGCTCCTCTTCTTGTAGTGGTAATGTCCCTTCCTGGTCTCCACCTTTAATTAATGTTCCAATCCTGAACCCCTTCTTGTGGTAATGTCCATATCTTTATCCCCCTCCTGTATTAATGTCTCATCTTGCTCCTCTTTTTCTAGTAATTGCCCCATCCTGGTCTCCTTCTTGTAATAATGAGATATAGAAATTGGTTGCGCCACGCTGCTTTATGTTTTATATCCACCCTCTGTTATGTCACCGTTACACTCACCTTTTCCTGTTGTGCTGTCCGCACAACAGGGGGGCTCATGTAGTGAGTGCACGGGGTCTCTCTCTGGACGGTGTGGATTTCTTTCGCCCTGAGCGTCGAAACATGTTGTGGGAGAGGACCTAGTGTGATTTGAACAATAAACTTACAGGTAAAATACTTGTTGAAGTGTAGCTGTCTTCATATCCCAGCGCTCACCCAAACATCGTTTTATTCTATTGCCTGCATATCCTTCTTGTAATAAGGCCCCATCTTGCTCCCCTTCTTGTAGTAATACCCCTTTCTGGTCTTCCTCTTGTAGTTATGCCCCATCTTTTTCACCTTCTTGTAGTAATTTGCCCTATTGTGCCATTTTTCACACACTATACACACACACAAAAGATTCTTTTTACCTTTCCTCCATTCTCTCAGCGTCCTCTGTTCTGCACATGCGGCCAACCAACACAGCAGACCCCTTCATGATTGCAATCCAGATGAATGTGCATTGCTGTCAATGGCAGGATCAATCTCTTCTCAGCTACACCAATGGCGACTGTCAGCCAATCAGAAGCCACCTGCTGGCCTCTGATTGGCCGGTGGCTATCGTAGGTACAAGATTGAAGAGCTTTTCCCTGGCGGCACTGGCAAACACATTCATCAAAGTAAATTGAACACCTTGGCGAGCCCCTGGAGTGGGCCACGGTCACCAAGTGGCCAAGGATTGTGTGTTGGGGACCCCTGTCATAGAGGATTATATCATCCAGGCAGTGCAGGTCATTTCATGTGTTTTTTATATTTCCATTGTACCATGGGCCTTATGCTATTTTATCATATATTGTTTTTAAATATCTTTTCATAACATATTTCATGCCATTATACACATTACCTGCTGGTGCATATAGATATTCTATCCAATACCCTTGTATAGATGGCTCAGATAAACATATTTGGTTTAGATGATACCAAGTGTGTGGCAGCAACTAGCTGAGAAGTACAAAGAGGAGTGTGGCTTGCCTACAGTCAAGCATGGTGGTGAGACTGTCCTGGTTGGTGCTTCATGAGTCCTTCCGGCTGTGGGGAGCTACAGTTCATTGAGGAAACCATGGAAACCAACAAAATAATCAAAATAACGACCTCAAACACACCTTCAAGACAACCATTCCTTACTGAGAAAAACAAATCAGGGAAAAGGTGCTGGACTGACCAAGCATGTCTCCAGACCTAAACCTTATTGAGCACCTGTGGGGCATCCTCAAACAGAAGGTGGAGAAGCACAAGGTCTCTTTCATCCAACAGCTCTGGGATGTGGTCATGGAAGAGTGAAAGAGGATTCTACTGACTACTTTAAAGCTCTGGTGAACTCCATGCCCAAGAGAGTTAAGGCAATGCTTGAAAATAAATATGGACACACAAAATTTTTATACTTTGAGCATAATTTTGCCATTTTCTTTTAGGGAAGTACTCACTTTTGTTACCAGCAGTTTAGACATTAATATGTTGTTATTTAGAGGACAAACCAAATTTATACTGTTATGCAAGCTGTTCACTGACTACTTTACATTGTATCAAACTGTCATACCATCAGTGTTGTCCCATGAAAACATATACTAAAATATTTACAAAGATGAAGGGGTGCTACTCACTTTTCTGTAATGCTTGTAAGGTAATCTGTAATGCTTGGAAGGTGATGAGTAGTCCCAGCGTAAGTAACTCTAGTTATTTATTTTGTTATGTACCTATGTCTAGATGTTTTAAACTCTTTTTTTTTTGGGCCTGTTTGGGTCCCTGGATAGCTGAATTATTCTCACATTATTGGTACCCCTTCTATTATTAATATATTATAAAGTCAACCTTTTCATAAATATTATAGGTAATGGTTACAAAATATGTAGAGAATTTCTAAAGTTATGTGCAGTCGTATCAATATTTCAAGATTTAATTAAAAAAGGAATATTTACATCTGTGTCTTGCTACTGACAGCACATACAGCTTCTTGATTCACACAAAACTTGACAAGATTGGATCCTTCTAAGAAATTCTCTACATCCTCGGGGAATTAAGGCAACTTTTGTCATTGTTAAATCGCTGCTTTCTTTTCCACTAGGGAAAATCACCCTGGTGGGAAATGAGCCTGAAGCCTATGGCTTTACTGTGACTGTTGTCAAAAGTTAATGTTGTGCTCTAGTGGTTTTTTTAGTTTCTAATTCATATGTTTATACGTATAACTGATTTTATTTGTATATATTTTTTACTATAGCAATTTGTAAAAGTTTTATAATGTAAAACAAGCAGTGGATCAACAAAAAGATGCACAATTTTTCTCTTTCAATCTACGAAGAAACACATATAGCATTACATGCTTTAGGGTCCAATACTTTCATAATGTCCACCATTGATTCTGCCAAGAAGGACCAAAGGTTTGATCCGTACTGCTGTATTCAATGACAAACATCCGTGCTATTGTTAACTGTTTCCTTTATTCCGACGCATTTCAAGGTCGTCTCAACCTCTTCATCAGGGATATCACAGCACCTTGTGTGTGATTGGAAGAGGTCGGGACGACTTTGAAATGCGTCATAATAAAGGAAACAGTTAACAATAGCATGGACGTCTGTCATTGAATACAGTAGCACGGATCAAATCTTTGGTCCTTCTTGGTATAATGTGACTACCCGCTGAGGTGGTGGATCCTGCAGCAGCTGTCTGATACGTGAGTACGGTTGTGGGTTTCACAGCCGAACCAGGTGAGCAGCCTATGCACTTTGTATATCACTTCATATAAAACAGATAAGACTCATTGCACCCTTGTGTATGCACTTTGTATATCGCTTCATATAATACAGATAAGACCCATTGCACCCTTGTGTATGCACTTTGTATTTCGCTTCATATAAAACAGATAAGACCCATTGCACCCTTGTGTATGCACTTTGTATATTGCTTCATATAAAACAGATAAGACTCATTGTGCCCTTGTCTACTTATTGTTTCTAGACACCATTGATTCTGGTCACTTTGCCTTTTGTTCTGTTACAAATAGCTCAGAATTTGCACCAAATTAAAGCACACTGCAATAGTACAGGGACTATAGAGAAACACCTGACTAGTCCAATATCATCCCCCAGCCGTCTTCTCCCACCGCACTTTTAATTGAGTACACATATAGGAGAGACTTATTAATCTACTGCAACAAGATTGACAGAAGCCAGCCAAGGTCGGCGGGATTAGTGTGATCTCTACTTTGGTCCCCAGGCTGCATTTCAAACTAGGTTTTCAGTGAAATGTTGCAATGTTTAAGAGTAAGATTTTTGGGAGAATATAGTTTATATACGTATACAGTAGAGAGATTTTTTTGTTCACTTATGGTAAGTGTACTAAACTAAAAGGACAATCTAAACTAGATCAAAAGCCACAGGCAAATTCATGTTCTTTCCTGAGATTCCCAGGAAATCGTTCTTATGAATATTAAGTTGCGGTAAAATGTTGTCAGTTGTGTAATTTGCTTCAAAAGGCAGTTTGTTAGTATATTTACATTTCTATTTTACCTTTTACAAAGAATCAGCCGTTTTCTTCACATAGCAGTCATAGTAGAAGGGAAGTAAGAATACTACTAGGCCTGTCTGGGAGATCCTTCATGTGAGCATTAGCTTTAGTAGTCGCTCATACACTTGATCAGTCCCTGCCCTGATAACATTACTGGATTAGAAGTGTAGTTAATAAATTCAAGTACTGATTGATCCACATACTCATGTAATCTTTGCCATAAATAGGAGAAGACCGGAAGAAGTGCGGAGGTAGGAGAGCGGTCTACACTTAAGGACAGTTCTTTGAGAAAAGTGGACAAGTAACAATAAAAAAAGTTACGGCTAGCTAGTATGAATATTGTGTCTTGGTCTCTATATGATACTCACTGGTACCTGTTGCTTTTAACTCTGAGTGTCCAATTAAAAGTTGTGTTTTGTATTAATATTGTTTAATGTAAAATTAATATGTGCTTAGGATCTTTTATTTGAAGTTGAATTTTTCACAACCTGAACTTCATGTGTTTCCTATGTCTATTAACTTATTTCAGAAATCCTGAGTTTTTCATTTCAGTGTATGATACAACCATAAATTCTAGACAACACTTAGGCTTGCTTCACACCACAGTTTTGTTCCTGTCCGTGGGATCCTGTTTTTTGCAGGACCCCACAGACAGGAATGCACAGGCCCAGATTGTAAACTCCGATACCATTTCTGTGTCCGGATCCGGGATTTTGAGGGATCCAGACACAGAAAGAGCTGGGGGAAACCGAGCCTCCAAAGCGCAGGCAAGTGGTGTCGCCGCTTTTTTACTTACACTGCTAAAGTGAAATTAAATAACGGAATGGTTAAAAATAAAAAATAAATTCTCACCTGTCTGCCATGTGTCCTGCGATGCATCCACCTCCGTTGGCTGCAGGATCTTAATCAGCTGACCAGGAAGGGTCAGAGCAACCCGATCAGCTGATGGTAACATGACCGCATCAGCACGGTTGCCCAGCCCCTTCCCAGTCAGCTGATTAAGGTCCTTTAGCCATCGGAGGTGAATGCATCACAGGACACACAGCGCGGTGAGAATTTATTTTTTTATTTTGAACCATTCCTTAATTTAATTTCACTTTAGCAGTGTATGTAAATACACTGCTAAAGTGAAATTACGGGAACAGAGCAGTTTTCGTGTAATAAGCATGCTCAACACTTAGAACCAGATTTGGAAACGATCCAATTTTTTCCCGGATCCGGCGCCCATAGATCCCCTTGCTATGCGTGCCAGATCGACCTGGATTCGTTTCTGTCTGGTTTGGTCCAATTTTTTCACTGGAGCCCAAAATCAGAGCAAACAGGACAGAAACGAATCCGGGACTGAATTCACAAAACCGGATGGCTATTTATGACCAATCCGGCACTATAGGGATACATGGGAGGCTAAAAACGATCCTGTTCTGTTGTTTTAAAAATGAAACATTCACTGTTACTCTTAATTCATTTATGTCTGTTTTTCTTTACCTTACTTACTAATCAGTCTTTCCCCCGTCTCAAAATACAAGCCTATCCAATCCATTCTGAATGCAGCAGCCAAGTTCATTTTTCAGTTTAAAGAGGATCTTTCACCACTTTGTGAATGTTAAATTGGCCACATCATCAAATAGTGGCTGCAATATAACATAGCTTCATTTTTTTTATTTCGCTTACTTGGAGGAGTAGAGGTGGTAGTACAGCAGGGTCACAAGAGAAAGAGACACTGCAACATCAGTGATGAGATGCTGCGGGCCAGGACACTGGAGGGGGGGGAACGTTTGCGCTGTATTGATTTTCCAGCAATGATGTGATGGATGTAGGAAGATGGCTGCAGAGTTAGTGCATGCCTAGATTAAGCTCTTGTACAGATAAGAGCTCAACCTGTGTACCCACTGACTTCAATGCGATGGACTTTAGGAAAATGGCTGTGGTGGCGGAGTGTGCAGAGATTGAGATCTCTGCAGCCATCTACTATATAATCTCCTAATCGTGTCTGTCTGACGCCGAAATCGCGCGCCAGCGCTCATTGGCTGCCGCTAGCAGCGGCAACCAATGAACTCCGCGTATGCAAAAAGCCGCACGCATTCAAAATTAGAAGATTATACAGTAGCTGTAACCTGGCGACAGCGACGCATAGCGTCACTGTCGCCAGGCTACATGTACGGCCACGGTGAACCTCGGCACCGGTACCCACTGCCTCCCTCCTCGCCTCCCTCCTCACCTCCTCGCCTCCCTGCCCCCCTCCCTGCCTCACTCCTCGCCTCCTCGCCTCCCTCCACGCTTCCCGCTGTTCTCACCCTTCTTCTCACTGTACAGCTGTCATGTGACAGGGTGGGCTGATGTGATGTCACACAGCCCGCCCTGTCACATGTCGCTGTACACAGTGCGATGCTGCAGTTGCGAACAGAGGGGGGTAAGGGGGATCCTGTCCCCTGCAGCCATCCTGCCCCCCCCCCGCAGCTATCCTGCCCACCCCCGCAGCCATCCTGCCCCCTGCGCCAGCCTGCCCCCCCCGCAGCCATCCTGCCCCTTCCCGCAGCCATCCTGCCCACCCCCGCAGCCATCCTGCCCCCCTGGCGCCAACCTGCCCCCCCACAGCCATCCTGCCTACCCACGCAGCCATCCTGCCCTCCCCGGCTCCATCCTGCCCGCTCGCTCCATCCTGCCCTGCTCGCTCCATCCTGCCCCGCTCGCTCCATCCTGCCCCGCTCGCTCCATCCTGCCCCCTCGCCTCCTCCTGCCCCCCGCCTCCATCCTGCCCCCTCGCCTCCATCCTGCCCCCTCGCCTCCATCCTGCCCCCTCGCCTCCATCCTGCCCCTTCGGCTCCATCCTGCCCCGCTCGCTCCATCCTGCCCCCCCTGCCACCATCTTGCCTTCCCCCACCATCCTGCCACCCCCCATTACCATCCTGCCCCCTTGCTCCATCCTGCCCCCCCCGGCAGTTAGTGGTCATGTGACCGATCAGCTGATCGGTTTCCCAGGCAACGACAGGTCCTAAAGGCCTGTAGGACCTAGAGGACGGAGGTGGAGCGAGCCGGCGGCAGGTGATATCCTCACTGAAGATTTTTTTATTTTACTTTTACTGTGGAGGAGCAGGGGCCAGAGGAGCGGAGTATCGCCGTATACCATAGTGCTGCTATACATGTACTATAATGTACCGCCATATACCATAGCGCTGCTATACATGTACTGTAATGTATGGCCATATGCTATAGTGCTGCTACACATGTGCTGTAATGTACAGCCATATACCATAGCTCTGCTATACATGTACTGTAATTTATGGCCATATACTATAGCGCTGCTATACATATGCTGTAATGTACCGCCATATACCATAGTACTGCTATACATGTACTATAATGTACTGCCCTATACCATAGCGCTGTTATACATGTACTGTAATGTACCGCTATATACCATAGTGCTGCTATACATGTGCTGTAATGTACCGCCATATACTATAGTGCTACTATACATGTGCTGTAATGTACCACCATATACCATAGCACTGCTATACATGTACTGTAATGTACCACCATATACTATAGCGCTGCTATTCATGTACTGTAATGTACCGCCCTATACCATAGCGCTGCTATACATGTACTGTAATGTACCACCATATACTATAGCACTGCTATACATGTACTGTAATGTACCGCTATATACCATAGCGCTGCTATACATATGCTGTAATGTACCGCCATATACCATAGTGCTGCTATACATGTACTATAATGTATGCCCTATACCATAGCGCTGTATACATGTACTGTAATGTACGCCTATATACCATAGTCTGCTATACATGTGCTGTAATTACTGCCATATACTATAGTGCTACTATACATATGCTGTAATGTACCCCATATACCATAGACTGCTATACATGTACTGTAATGTACCACCATATACTATAGCGCTGTTATACATGTACTGTAATGTACCGCCATATACCATAGGCTGCTATACATGTACTGTAATGTACCACCATATACTATAGCACTGCTATACATGTACTGTAATGTACCGCATATACCATAGCGCTGCTATACATGTCTGTAATGTACCGCCATATACTATAGTGCTACTATACATGTCTGTAATGTACCGCCATATACCATAGCCTGCTATACATGTACTGTAATGTACCCCATATACCATAGCACTGCTATACATTTACTGTAATGTACCGCATATACCATAGCTCTGCTATACATGTGCTGTAATGTACCCCATATACTATAGTGCTGCTATACATGTGCTGTAATGTACGCCATATACCATAGGCTGCTATACATGTACTATAATGTACCGTCTTATACATAGTGCTTCTATACATGTACTTAATGTACCGCATATACTATAGTGCTGACTATACATTGTGCTGTAATGTACCAACATATACCATAGCGCTGCTATACATGTACTGTAATGTACCCCATATACTCATAGCGCTGCTATACATGTACTTAATGTATCCGCCATATACCATAGCGCTGCTATACATGTACTGTAATGTACCGCCATATACCATTGCGCTGCTATACATGTACTGTAATGTACCGCCATATACCATGCGCTGCTATACATGTACTGTAATGTACCGCCATATACTATAGTGCTGCTATACATGTGCTGTAATGTACCCCATATACCATAGCGCTGCTATACATGTACTATAATGTACCCCCATATACTATCGTGCTGCTATACATGTACTGTAATGTACCGCCATATACCATAGCGCTGCTATACATGTACTGTAATGTACCACCATATACCATTAGTGCTGCTATACATGTACTGTAATGTACCGCCATATACCATTGCGCTGCTATACATGTACTTAATGTACCGCCATTATACATAGCGCTGCTATACATGTACTTAATGTACCGCCATATACTATAGTGCTGCTATACATGTGCTGTAATGTACCAACCATATACCATAGCGCTGCTATATATGTACTATAATGTACCCCCATATACATCGTGCTGCTATACATGTACTATAATGTACGCCATATACCATAGCGCTGCTATACATGTACTGTAATGTACCCATATACCATAGTGCTGCTATACATGTGCTGTAATGTACCGCCATATACTATAGTGCTGCTATACATGTGCTGTAATGTACGCCATATACTATAGTGCTGCTATACATGTACTGTAATGTACCACCATATACCATAGCGCTGCTATATGTATATATGTACCCTCACACGTGACTGAACAAGTTCTGTCATCACAGTATTAACTACATGCATATTCTAGAATACCACGATAGTAGAATGGGCACCATTAGTAATTCCCCATAGTATTGGTGCAAAAATGTACTTATATACATATAATGTGTAAATTGGACATGCATTGATGTACCGCCATATACTATAGTGCTGCTATACATGTGCTGTAATGTACCACCATATACCATAGCGCTGCTATATATGTACTATAATGTACCCCCATATACTATCGTGCTGCTATACATGTACTGTAATGTACCGCCATATACCATAGCGCTGCTATACATGTACTGTAATGTACCACTATATACCATAGTGCTGCTATACATGTGCTGTAATGTACCGCCATATACTATAGTGCTGCTATACATGGGGCTGTAATGTACTGCCATATACTATAGTGCTGCTATACATGTACTGTAATGTACCACCATATACCATAGCGCTGCTATATGTATATATGTAGTTCACTCACGTTGACTGAACAAGTTCTGTCAGTCACAGTATGTCAACTACATGCATATTCTAGAATACCCGATGTGTTAGAATCGGGCACCATCTAGTATATATATAGTTTGTCAAAATATTATTTATAATATAAGTGGAAAGTTTGGACATGCATTGTCTTCCTTGTTCTATATGGAAAATACACATTGTAAATTTAGGCAAAAGACATCAAAACCACAAAGGAACCTAGATGGAAACAGATGTAAAGAAAAACATGTTAAAAGAAACCAGAATGTGTGCTAAACTTTTAATTCTTCACACTACCATCCTTCTACTCTGTTAACAGCTTAACACACCCCTTGGAATTCCCTCAAGCAGCTTCATCAGAAAGTCACCTGGAATAGCTTTCCAAGAGTGTTAACAATTTTACCATAGGTGCAGAGAACTTGTTGGCTGCTTTGTCTTCACTCTGAAGTCTAATGGTGGGGTTACACGTCCCGATACTGCGGCGATATCGGAGGCAACGGCGCGGGAGCGCGCATTTTTTCAGCCCTTTTCCCGATATCGCATCGGCGGTTTACACGCTGCGATATCGGGAAACAACGTCCCTCCGATGTGAACGCCCACCAACCCAGTAACGACCATTTAACATGGTAGTTAATGGGTGAGTTGCGAGTACAGATCGGAGTTGGGCTGTCACACGCTGCGATGCTGCTACAACGGCCATGTGATATCGGGGAGTTGAATAGCTCTGCTATTCAACTCCGATATCGTTTTGGCATCGTTCCAGCATCGCGTTGTACTCTCAAACCGTACAACGCGCACACGATATCGGCTCCAACTCGCAACCCACGTGACTTTTTGTCGGAGTTGGGTCGGAGTTGGACACCGATATCGCGGCGTGTAAACCCACCATTACTCTTCCCATGCCATGTCGATTGGGATTAAGTCATTATGGAGGCCATATCATCTGTTGCAGCACTGCATGGTGGTCATATAGTCCTTATATAGCCTGTAGGTATGTTTTGGGTGCAAACCAAGTGGGACAGCATGTCAATGCAGACCGCTATAGTAGCCATGCTAGATAAATGTGCCTTAGGTTTGGAATAAATTGCCAACAGTGTCACTCGCAAAGCACCCGCAACCATCTCAATTCCTCCTTGCTTCATGGTGTGCATTGCTCAGGTAGAAACAGACAACTCACTTTTTTTGTGTCTCACAAAGACATGGCGAATTTAAAAAAAACTGACCGGCACCTCCAGGAATAAGGCAAGTGTGATTAGGTGCAAGCCTAGTCCACTAGTCAATATAATAAACAAAAATTACATCTGCGCTACATGGTTGCAAGTACCAAAGATAAAAAAAATTTACTTATCAGATAACAATAAGATTTCCATAAGTCATGTACATGAGTTGCTTGACCCAAAAAAGTTTCCTCTTGTTTGTGGACCTAAATAGTGGCTTTTTTTTCCGCCATAAAGGTCTGTTTCTTGCAGTCTCCTTTGGATATTTGATGTTGACATGTGGCTGATACTTGATGTCTGTGTATCATTTATGAAGGCTGTTATTTGAGGTGCTGTCAATTTGTGTTTTCTGAGGCTGGTAATTCTCATTACTTTATCTCCTGCAAAAGAGGTAATTTTTGGTCTTCCTTTCTTGGGGCGGTCATCATCTTAGCTAGTTTCATCTTAGTGATTGATGGTTTTCAAGACTGAAGCACTTTAGGATATCTTCAAGGCTCTTGCAATTTTCCAGATTGACGGATCTTCATGAATCTAATTGATCATGTGCTGTTGATTCTTTTCGTTGAGTGGTTCTTGCCATATTCTGGCTTGGAGTAGTCCTGGTTCAACACTTATTTTTGCTGCATCCAAAATGCTGCATTGCACAGTACAATAGCAGTGGATGGGATTTGTGGACATCTCATGCCCTCTCACTTCTTTTTTCCACTGCGTAAATTGACATGCAGCACAGTTTACCGAGCATCAGCATGTCAATTTATGCTTGTGGAGACACTTGTGTTCTAAGTGAGAGAACACACCAAAAATTCGCTGCGTCCTGAATCCTGATTGTGGACACGGCATTATGTTCTCCCACAGAAAACACTGGCGTCTCTACAAGAGAAAACGCGTGTCCAGAACGCAGCTTGTCCTGATAGTGGACGCAGCTTGTCCTGATAGTGGGCACTTACCCTAATTAAAGAAAGTATTTTAAACTGATACATGCCGGATTATGATAGCTACATATGGCACACTAGGGACCGGGGTACTCGAGACCGGGTCTATACTGTCTCTGGGGGGTGTCAAGGTGTCGGACCCGGTCCTGTTGTCCCAGATGCAGCAAGTAAAGGGAGTATTTACAGGGAGATTTGTCATGATGCCACCCGGGGTATGTGGTTAGTAGAACCACCGCTGCCATATTCATGCTGGGGACAGTGATTTAGGGCAGCGTAGATGGTAAGCCCTCCTTGGGTAGGGCTGAAGGTCACCAGGGCAGGTGTAGTGTTAATGGAGGGGCTGGTGAGGGATTGTGCTCTGTGCAAGTGCTGCAGCTCCTCCAGTCAGCATGTGTGGAAAGCAGTCTCCGGCTCTTCAGGTGGGACTCTGTTCCGACGCTGGAAGGAAACCGTCTCAGGCAGTGGTGAGCTTACTGGGTACTTTACTTAAGGTTCTTTAGTCTTTGGAGGGTAGAATTTATTTGCTCAATTAGTGCCCAGCTAGTCATTTTCCCTCCCTGGTGTCATGGGACTTATTAGTGTTACAAGATATCATATGTGAATGGTGAGCAGATGTGTTACATTTGGTGTTATCGCTCACACACACTTACTGGTCACTAAAAGTTAAATTTGGCAAAGAATTCTCTGAGGAACTGGAAAAAAGATATATTGCTCTACATAAAAATGGCCTAGGCTATAAGTAGATTGCCAACAGCCTGAAACTGAGCTGAAGCTCGGCAGCCAAGACCATACAGCAGTTTAACAAGGCAGATTCCACTCAGAACAGACCTTGCCTTGGTGGTCCAAAAAAGTTTAGTGCACATTTCAGCGTCATATCCAGTCTTTGTATTTTCAAAATAGACATATTAGTGCTACCAACATTGCTGCAGGGGTTAAAGGGGTGAGGGGTCAGCCTGTCTGTGCTCAGGCTATATGCCACACAATGCATCAAATTGACTGGATATCATCCAAGTGTGTCTTGTCTACAGTGAAGCATGGTGCTGGGGGTGTCATCGTTTGAGGCTAAATGGATGCTGCCAACTGTGGGGAGCAACAGTTCATTGAGGGAATCATTTAAACGAACATGTACTGTGACATATTAAAGCATGATCCCCTCTCATTGGAAACTGGGGCGCAGAGCAATATTCCAACATAACGACCCCAAACACACCTCCAAGATGACCACTGCCTTGCTAAAGAAACTAAAGGTAAAGGTGCTGGACTGGCCAACAATGTCTTCAGACCTAAACCCTATTGAGCATCTGTGGGGCATCACAAATGAAAGGGGAAGAGTAATCTCTTGTGAAGCTCTAGTGAATTCAATGTCCAAGATGGTTAAGGCAGTGTGCTTGAAAGTAAGGGTAGCCACATAAAAGTTTGACAGTTTGGTCACAATTTAGTCATTTTCTTTCAGGGGTGGACTTGCTTGTTGTTTTTTTCCAACGGTTTAGACTTCAATAGTTGTGTGTTGACTTATTTAGAGGGCAGAACAAATTTACACTGTTATACACGCTGTACACTGACTACTTTACATTGTGACAAAGTATCATATCTTCAGTGTTGTCCCATGAAAAGTTTTAATAAAGTATTTACACAAATGTGAGGAGTGTGCCCACTTTCTTGATGTACTGTAGATATAGAGCACATTTTCCTTAAAGGGATCCTGTCACCCCCAAATCGCCTCCTAAGCTATTAAAACATATCCCTGCAGCCTCCCATCGATAATCCCATCACTACCTTTTATGCTAATAAATGCCCATGTGAACAGTGAAGAAAAACATTATATGCACTTACTCATTATGGATGATAATGAGAGTAGTGGCTATTCTTTAGTCACCAGGCGGCCCATGTGTCATGATAGCACGCCTTAATAGGCGTGATCTGCAAGGCATAATGTTTTCAGCGCCTCCCAGCGCTCCTCAGCGCTGGCAAGGCTGTAAAGGGGCTCTAATGACGCGAGTCGAGTCATTTCCGTCAGCGGGTGACGTCAGTACACCCACGCCGGTCTGTGGGCTTCAAGCCCCGCACTGCGCATGCGGCGTGGGTGTACTGATGTCACCCGATACTGGAAATGACGCGATTTGCGTCATTAGAGCCCCTTTACAGCCTCGCCAGCGCTGAGGAACGCTGGGAGGCGCTGAAAACATTATGCCTTGCAGATCACGCCTATTAAAGCGTGCTATCATGACGACATGGGCCCGCCTGGGTGACTAAAGAATAGCCACTACTCTCATTATCATCATTAATGAGTAAGTGATATAACGTTTTTCTTCACTTTCACAGGATGCTTTTATCAGCAAAAAGGAGTGTGGGATTACTGATGGGAGGCTGCAGGGACATGTTTTAATAGCTTAGGAGGCGTTTTGGGGGTGACAGGATCCCTTTAATTTTAGCTTGCATTTCAGACGGAAAATAGTAAGAGCACTCGATGGCAAATTAATATACGAATAACATTGTTCACTGTTATCATTACATCTAGGCCATCCTGTATATGATAAACCTCTCTGCTAAGAACACATTCTGCACTGTGGCTTCTTTCATTTTTCACAGACATTAGGGATTTTTTATTTCTATTTCTTGAAGCTTCGTATTTTTTACTTTGAAGTTTGCAGAATATTTAGAGGACAACGCTTATTATGTATCACATTCAAGCAGAAAATCTCCCGTGATGCAGTGGAGGACATTGTTAATTGGTGTCTTGAAAAGTTCAGTCTAAAATCCAACCTACCGTACTATAAAGTTATAATTGTAGAAAATTTGTTTTGAGTTAGGCACAAGAGTAGACAATCTTGGGAAATATAGCAAGCAAAGCAGAATTGGGACAGAAGACAATTATGAGAAAACAATGCCTTATGATTTGACATTTATAATACTTCATTTGGGCTCTTGAGGAAATTGCAAGCTAGTATGCTGCTAGTATTTAATGCCTGTGTAAATGGCTACACTTTGACTAGAAGTGAAGGGCAGAAATTTGCATTGTGCATAATAATTCACAGGAAGACAGTTCCAGAAACAATTCATATAACCATAATTTTTTTGTCTATTTTTTATACATAAAGACAAGAAAAAGTCAGCTCACCGTACCGATGTCTGTACCAATCTGCCCCGGCTTAGGCTGTAGGTCCACATAGAAGAAGGAAAGTTGTATCTGGCGACAAGACGAGTGCTGAGACTAGACTCCAAACTACCATTCCAGACATAACCACCAGAAGTAGATTACCCACAAACCTCCCTGAGGCCGATGCATTTTGTCGTAGCCTTGAACCCAGTTTCATGATACCAGGATTAAGGCAATGCCGAAACAAGTCAGTCTCAGGGAGGTTGGTCAGTAATCTGCCTGTGGTGGTTATGTTTGGAATGGTGTTTTTATTGCAATAAAACCAGTTGCTTGGAGTCAAGTCTCAGCACTCCTCTTGTCGACGGATACAACGTTCCTTCTTCTTTGTTGTTTTATACATTCCTGCAGTCTATACAAATAATATATAAAGGCTGCACTGCTGGGTATTTATTGGGTGCAACAACCTGGATGGGAATAATGAATAACTACAAAACCTAGAGGAAATACCATGCATACAATTATTGTGCACACCTTTAAAGTAGAAACTGTAGATTTTATGATCAAAAATTCAAAGACCGCAAAGACAAACGCATACATTTTGTACTTACTTGATACTCTGCAAACCTGTGTTCCGGACCTATCTTTGGTTTTATTTGATCTCAATATGGTTTGTATTTGCTGTCTTTGAATTTTTGATAATAAAATCTATAGTTTTCTACTTTTAAGGTGCGCTCAATAATTGTATGCATGGTCTTTCCTCTTGGTTTTCTGTCTATACAAATAAGTCTCAGGTACCTAAATTATAACCATGACACCTTAAGCCCCCATCACACATAGCGAGATCGCTGATTCGTCTTGAGTTTTGTGATGCAACAGCGACCTTGCCAGCGATTTCGCTATGTCTGACACGTAGCGGCGACCGGGCCCCCGTTGTGATATCACCAATCGTGTCGGAATGTCCTGACGATTTTTGATCGTTCAGCTCCTCCTGGGCAGAATGCATCAGTGTGTTTAACGCCTTAACAACAACCTTGTTTGCAACTCAGAACTCGCCACGTAGGTATGAGTCGTCAGACTAGCTGCTGTGTGACAGGGTCCCAAAAAATGGCCAAGGTCGTTATACGGGTCGCCGTATCATTGCTGCGTCATTCAGTAGATCTGACTGTTTGACATTTACCAGCAGGACCACGTAGCGACGTTCCAGCGATCCTTACCAGGTCGTATCGTTGTGGGGATCGCTGGAGCATCGCCAACTGTGACGGGACCCTTAGATACATTCAATATGTTTTTTGTTGTTTTGTGTTTTTTTTCAGTTTGATGGCTCTGTTGACTCTGTTCTATCTGATTCACCCATATGTCTTGTATGTGTATAGTTTGGTTCGTAATCAGTGGATTATTGACTTATGTTAGCAAACAAAGTGAAAAGTGTGTCACCGTGAGAATATATCCAGGTTGCTCTGTTTCTTATGTTTCATATATAGTAGGGGACTCCAACCCAAGCGGGACATGTGGCTCCAATAATTACAAGAAAAATGGGTGAATCCTGTGAGTATTAAAACGGAAGTTTATTTCATATCACATAGATTAAAAATCCATGATTGTGGAGGTGGTCCTCAGACAGATTTCTGGCTTGGGCCCTTCGTCAATGACTCATTGACAAATTCAGTTTTATTGAATTATGTATATTGAATAAATAATATTTATATTTTTTCGCACTAGTCGTGCACATTATTTCTTTTTGGTGGTTGTTTTTTCTTTCGAGCATTTGGGATTTGTTTTTTAAGCCATGGTTGAAACTTTGATTCATTCCAAAAGCAGTGAATAAGAAATTTCAAAGTGATAATGGAGTAATGTGCTTTTTCTTCCCTATTTTTGTAGGCTGGTCCTCCGGAGGCTCAGGATGAGCTGACAGACACAGAAGATAATGAGGAAAAAGATTTAGGCGTCATGGATGATCAGCGCAGTGTAATCCTCCACCTTATCTCACAGCTCAAGCTTGGAATGGATCTTACCAAGGTATGCAAAGAAGATTCTCTATTATTGACTTCATGCCTTGGTTCAATTTACCTCGTCAACTAAAACTGTGTAATTAGATAGTAGGTTTCTTTTCCTAGTAACAGATTTAACATTAAACTCTTATATTGTCACTCATGGCAATTGAAAATAAGAAGTAGATTCAGTTAAACTGATTAGTTTTCAACTAATATGGACAATGACAACTGATTACTCAGGAAAAATACATTTTTCACATTCATCTACCAAGAAAATATATTAAAAATGAATATTAGGACATAGCTTACTGCTTTTATCTATTTACCACTAACAAAACAATTCTAGCTTGTAGAGTAATTGTTATCCAGTCTCAATACAATTGATAACATATTACAGTAGGCTGTAATAATGGTTTAAAACTGCTTATTTGAGTGTCTGGATGTCTCTTGTATAGCATTAGTTGACAATACATGAGGCAGTATTATTGCTTAGGCATAGATGACTGAGTAAAACAATATTTTAGGAGGCTTTTTAAGAGGGAATGCAGCCACACATCATAGACAGATGTTCTAAGCGCCATACCATAAAGTTGATTAATAGAAAACTGAGAAAGCAACACAGCTGTCAGAGTTCAGCCAACAGCTACCGCTCCCAACCCCAAACACATCCGTCCTCTGCCAATCTGCGTATGTTCAGTATGAGTAGAGAGCAGTAACCTGCGATTAGTCTCTGCAGGCACCTGCACATCTCCAAGGTAACAAAAGGATCAGGCATTTAAAGTCAATAGGCCTAATCATTCTTTCTTCCAACTTTGTGTCAGAAAAAAGTAAAGCAGTGAGGCTCCCCTACAAATTAGATTAGCATTAGTCAACTTATCCTGACAACTGACTTGTGTATGGAGCAGTTACTCCGATGATGCATTTAATCAAACCCGTAAATTAGGAATTTATTGAAATGGTCCATCATTTTGAAATCATGGTACTTATGCTTTTTCTTCCATTTTCTCAGTGAGACTTAAACAGAACCTGTAAAGCAGACTTTAGCACTATCACGTAAACCATAACAGCACTGTGATGCTGATTAAAATTATACCTGAGGTGAAGGAATCCGATCTATGGGTGTTGTGTAATTATTAGTTTTCCTCTAATGATGTATTCTGTGCATAGAAGCGGAACTTGGGGGTATGGTATTTTTCTGGTTCTCCACCTATCTCTTTGTTTCTTTTACAGTTCACTGTGACCTGCCTCCTTTTTGAAATTCCACACTGCTACCAGCATCATTGGAGTGGGCGAGTGAGTTATCTACAGCTTACTTGATGGTTTTGAATAAAGTGGAACTGGAGGCAGTGCACAATCCAGATTTCAACTCAATAACTTCTTTATTTAGCCCAAATCTCAATCTGCTCATTTCTTGTGTTATTTTATTGATAGTCTGTGTAATCCCTCTGCGGATGCGCGCCCACCCCAATGATTGTGGTGGTGGTGCAAATTTCAAGTAGACAGGACACTGAATAATCATTGACCTATAATTTAAACAGAAGAGGCAGGTAGAGGCATGGAGAACCAGAAGAAGACTCTACCCCCATGTACACCAATGCACAGAAGACATACACTACCGTTCAAAAGTTTGGGGTCATTTAGAAATGTCTTACTTTTGAAAGAAAAGCACTTTTTTTTTCAATGAAGCTAACATTAAATGAATCAGAAATACACTCTATACATTGCTAATGTGGTAAATAACTATTCTAGCTGCAAATGTCTGGTTTTTAATGCAATACTGTATCTATATAGGTGTATAAAGGCCCATTTCCAACAACCACCACTCCAGTCTTTTAATGGTACATTGTGTTTGCTAACTGTGTAAGAAGGCTAATGGTTGTTTAGAAAACTCTTGTACAAGTATGTTAGCGTGTTGGCACAGCTGAAAATGGTTTGGTTGATTAGAGAAGCTATAAAATTGACCTTCCTTCGAGCTAGTTCTGGAGAATCTGGAGCATTACATTTGTTTGTTCTATGAAACTCTCAAAATGGCTAGAAAAAAGAAGTTTCATGTAAAACTCGACAGTCTATTTATTCTTGTTCATAGAAAGAAAGGCTATTCATACGAGTAATTGCCAAGAAACTGAAGATTTCCTACAACAATGTGTACTACCACCTTCAGAGGAGAGCACAAACAGGCTCTAACCAGAGTAGAAAGAGAAGTGGGAGGCCCCACTGCACAACTGAGCAACAAGACAAGTACATTAGCGTCTCTAGTTTGAGAAATCATGCCTCACAGCTCTTCATCTAGCAGCTTCATTAAATAGTACCCGCCAAAGGTCTGCAATGCTGTAATTGCTGCAAAGGGAGCATTTTTTGACGACAGCAAAGTCTGAAGGAGAAAATTATTATTTCACTAAAAATCATTATTTCTAAGCTTGTCAATGTCTGGACTATATTTTCTATTCATTTTGCAACTCATTTGATAAATAAAATTATGCGTTTTCATGGAAAACACAAAATTGTCTGGGTGACCCCAAACCTTTGAACGGATAGTGTAATTAGATGAAAACTTTATAAGATGATTATTTAACAACCACAAATTGAATTCCTTCACTGCAGGTAATCAGCATCACAGTGCCATTACGGCCATGATTTAACTTTATATTGCTTAATCCTGCTGACAGGTTCTCTTTAAACGGGTATTCTCAAGTTATCTCTTGAGCAAGTCAGAGCTCTGCAATTTTCTTACAGTCTCCTTACTTCCTCGTTTGTGGCAAGGAGTGCTCTCCTTCTTGAGTGACAGTTTTGTTGAGTAGCAGAGCTGTAGTATTAGTAGAACTATAAAGCGCAGCAGTTCTTCTGTAACACATTCAGTCATTTCTGTTTTCTGAATTAAAACATTCAGTTTTTCTGTGATGCTGAGTCCCTTGTCAGAGAAGCTGTGAGACAAGACTCAAGGAGTCAGAGGCAAAATACCTGGAGAGCATGTGAAAGGCAAAAGAGTAAGACAAAAGAATGGTCAGAGGGCAAATTCCATTGGTCAGGCACAAAAGATCTGAATAGGAAAACACTGAATATTATGCAACACACACCAAGCAAAGCTACAACTGTAATGATTTAACATTGTCAGCCAACTATATAGCCAGGTGACACTTTGAAGAAAACCAGCAGACCCTGCCAAAATGGGCAGGTGGGCTGTCACACTTAATATTGACAGCCAAGCACATACCTGATTCTATAGGGTGGTGAACTGTCACTCACGGTGTCCCTAGGTCACCATAAGTGCTGAACCTGTGACATTACCCCCCTTCTGGGGAGAGGTCACCAGACCTCAGGTTTCTCATTATTAATTGACCAGCCTTCACAGAGTTTGCTGGAACCAAGGATCTCTCTTTCGGTCTGTATTCCTTCCAATGCATAAGATATTGGAGGGAATTCGGACCCTTACCATCGATGCCAAAAACAAAAACCAACACTGCACTTGCAGGATGCAGTCAGACCCCACTATGTAAAGCAAGCCCAGGTGCAGGCTAATAAATCACCTCACCTACAACAAGGTGCGGGAGGCGACTTGCCATGCACATAATGGGCCCTGCCAGAATTGTCGATCCTCTGTACCTCTACTCCAAACCTCCATCGACAGATACCGGAGAAGGCGAGGATGAGGAATATAATATTGAAATAACAAACTCCTTCAATTGAGATCTATGGAAGACATTAGGAATATAAAGATATTGAGGAAGTTTCAATCTAAAAGCCACTGGATCGACTACATCCAGAATCTCAAACAGAACAATGAGTTTAGGACCCAACTTTGGCGATGGTACCTTAAATGTAATGTTTTTAATTTACTAGGGATGGGGTACTGTTTGGTTTTACCCTGGTTCTTGACCGGGTTTGCTCTTTTAAAACAAGCAATTAGTTAATAAATCTAATCTATTTAAGGGGCAGGCGTTCTGTCTTCCTGCTGTGATGCGGCAATGCGCCACTTTGGGTCCCCCTTATCTTCTGGGCGTACAGAAATGGCTGTTCGAGCCAGTCATGTCACTATTCCCCCGGAAGCTTTTGTATTTTTTTGTATGCTTACCTCCATCCCAGACACTCAGAACCTATTCTAGAAAATTTCCCAAAATGGGGATGAAAACTATTATTACAAAAAAAGGTGAGGTTCCAGTGGATTGTTTGACCCTACTGTTGAAAGCGAAAGCCAGAGGTTTAAATGAGGACCAATCCTCCTACTGAGTTGTGATAAAATACCTTACATTTTTATCCCATGATTGATTTGTCCTCTGTCTGATCATTGGTTTCAGAGTGGTAGGCAGAGGAAAAAGAAGAGTTAATCCCCAGTTTATGCTGTCCAAAAGTTGGAGACATATTCACTTCCTTATAAGACACCGTGTTAAGCAGGATTCTATGCAAGCTCACAACTTGACAAATAAATACCTTGGAGAATGATTCTGTTTCAAGGTAACGCAAAAGAATAAAATGAGCCTGTTTATAGAATCAGTCAACCACCACCCAAATAACCGCTTTCCCACCAGACAGAAATAAATAAAAGATGAGCCCATGGTCTTTCTAGAATTGACAATTGAGCCAGTTCTATGGCCGGACACTTTTGCACAAACTACACAAGCAGATACAAAATTTTAGTATCAGACAGCCACCAAAAGTGCCTAGCAATAGCTTTCTATGTGGCTATGACCCCAGGATGTTCACTCAAAATGAAATCATAAAACGTCTCCAACAGTTGCAATCTGAGATACACAGGTACAAATAATTTGGACCCTGGAGTGGTGGAAGAGGCCAACGACTGTACTCTACGGATCTATGTTTCCAGTTCTGAGGATACCACCGAAACCACAATGCCCTCATGTAAAATGAAGAATGGAGGTTCTGGAGTAGATACTGAATCATGACTGCATGATTATGTGTCAGCCTTCAAATTCTTGGACCATGGCCTGAATGTGATACTTAAATCCAAACTAGAAAAAAATAAAAATTTAGCTGTTTAGCTGATTCTATATAAGCTAACTACTTATGGTCAGTGATTATAGTAACTTGATGAACCAAAACCGTGCAAAAAATGTCTCCATTCTTCAAAGGCTAATTTAACTGTGAGTAACTCGCCATTACCCACATCACAATTGCTTTGAGAAGATGAAAATATTAAAAAATGCATATGGCCACAAGTTGATCAGAGTTTTGGAGCGCAAGACAAAAACGGCCCCTACCTCAACCTCCAAAGCATCCACATCCACAAAGAAAGGCTCTTCAAGATCGCATTGGATTATAACCAGAGCAGACATGAAACACTTCTGACTTTTCAAATGAACTAATAACGTCTAGTGACCAATCCTTGAGACCTGCACCCTTGCATGTGATGTCAGTACAAGGTTTAGCAATCTGAGGAATAATCCTCAAATTAATTTTCTATAATAGTTGGTAAATCCTTAGAAAACATTACAAAGCTTTGAAGTAACTAGGTTGAACCCAATCTGATATGGCCTGAAATTTCCTAGTATTAGAGATGAGCAGACCCGTTGAGGTTCAGGTTTGAGTGTTGGAGCATGACCTTTAAAAATTGACTGTTTGGGGTCAAAACGTGACCTCATTTGAAGACACGGATTGGGTGCTTCGGATCTCTGCCCACATACAGCCAGCCAAGGAAACCACTTCCGGGGGAGAGCGAAGATTTGTCATTTTTTATATTTTAAAACCACACTATGGCAGAAAATACTACCCCCAGAGTGAGCCAATTAAACACTGCAGGAGGCTTGCACTTCGCCCAGTGCCAAGCATTCACAATCACGACAATGCTTGCTCCAGGGTTTTGGATACGTAAAGCACCCGAACTCCTACCCACATCCAGGTTTGCACCTCTCTACCTAGGATCCATCCTTAGCCCATCAGTTGATAAATTACACCAGATATGACATTTCCTAAACAGAAAAAATTTAATTTTCTCGATTTTAGCAAATAATTTTCCATCATCCTATATAATACCACATGAACTGGTTCCTGGTGAGCATTCAAGTCTAGCTAAGAAAATTAAAATGTCATTGAGGTAATTCACAATAAATCTTTCAATGTAATCAGATAAACTATATAACGTTTTTAAATCCTGCTGGCATATTGGTTATTCAAATGGTTTGACAAGATTTTCAAATAAACCCTCAGAAGTTAAAAACGCTGTGTTCCACTCATCACCCTTCCAAATGTGTAAGCCCCTTTTTGGGAGTTGGAGGAGGCAGAGGAGGCACTGACCCTAGACCCATCCACCCGGGATGAGAGACTTAAAAAGAGACTTAAAAAGTCTCAAGCCAGGGTTAATGCGTTTTCTTTACGGGAGGCAGAACGAAAAAGGATGTTCCGAACTATGCAATATTTTGAGGAGGGAAAGAGAGCCGGTCATCCCCTGGCATTGGTGGCTGCTGCACAAAGATACAATACTTACATACTTGCCTTAAATGGAGAGGATGGGGAGGAGGTCAGCGACACTCAGGGCATAATGGAAGTGATGGTTGGCTTTTATTCTAATCTATATAGTTCACAGATAAAGTCGACAGATGCACAGTTTGATGACTTTTGGTCAGAGCCATTACATCGCCAGCTGCCAAACATCATCCCCGGAGGTTCTGCAGAAGCGGTGGTCACCCTGACCACAACCCGTGGTTGGCGTCACGACAAACTCTTCTGTAAATATACCCTCCATTACTTCTGGGCTCGGGACACGGTCCGGACCAAGGACTGCCGTGATACCCCCTGTGATACCCCAGTCCGGTACCGAGTACCCCGTCCCAGCGGGCTCCACATGTATAAGGCAGGGATAGACAAGGGTGAACTCCCACGGTCCATGTGGAAAGCAATTATTGTTGTGCTTCCCAAAAAAGACAAAGATCCCACTGCACCGGCCTCGTAGTGTCCAATCTCATTGCAAATGAGAAACATAAAACTTCTGGCTAAAATGATGGATAATCATCTCAGTAGAGTTATAATATCTATAATACACCAAGATCAGGTGGGATTCATGCCTAATAAATCCACAGCGACAAATTTGAGCAGACTCTTTATCAACATGCAGGCAAAGGAGGACAATGTAAGGCATAGGGCTATCCTGTCATTGGATGCTGCCAAAGCATTTGACAGCATGGAATGAAAATATTTGTGGGCCACATTGCGTGATATGGCCTTTGGGGAGGTGTTTAACAAGTGGTTTCAGCTGTTGTACACCGCTACCAGGGCCTAAGTGTGAATTAATGGTCGGCTATCTGAGGAATTTTCCTTGTTTAGAGGCACACGGCAGGGGTATCCTTTGTCCGCTCTTCTGTTTGCTATAGCAGTTGTGCCACTGGCAGCTGTGATACGCCGGGAGCAAACTATTGTAGGATTTAAATATGGAAACATGAGGAAAAGGTGGCACTCTATGTTGACAATATGCTATTATTTTTGGGAGATATGGGAGGCTCCTTGAGGGCAGTGATGATGGTCCTCAACCAATATGGTGCCATCTGTATTAATTGGGACCGTGGGACCTTTGTTGTGAGAGATCAGCCAATCCAAATTCAGGTGGTTAAAGGGGTTACCTTCCTAGGCATTAGGGTGTACAACAATATTGAGTATTATGAGAGGCTCAATCTGACCCCGATGGTAGGCAAATTTAAACAAAAGATCACAGCTTGGAGGAAGCTGAGCTTGATAATGACTGGACGAGCTAACTTAATAAAAATGATACGTATGCCCCAGCTCTTGTATATGCTACACATTGCACTGGTTTGGCTACCCCAGAATACATTCTACAGAATTAATGCCATCTTTCGTGACTTGATGGAAGGGAGGCCGAGCACGTATCAAGTTAGAATTTTTGCAACATCCAAAGGATGGTGGAGGTCTAGCTTTCCCTATCCCATGGTTGTTCTACATTACATTACATCACAATGCCAGATATGGTGGGATGGGGGGACCATGATTTTACTAGCTCAGTGGGGAAGGTTATCTCTCATATGGTGGGGAGAGAACCACTGTTGGCTTTAGAGGCAGGTAGATTTCGTCTGAGTTCTAAAATGTTTCCTGGTACTGCTTGATAAACTCTCGCAAAAAATTAAGCAATGGAGGGGAATAAAAGAATACACAAGCTATACATCCATCTGGCATGACCCTTGGGTGACCAAAACTTTAAATTTACGGAACTTTGGACAGTGAAGGAGAATAGGTATATGGTCGCAGCTGTTGGATGGTTAGACATTCAAAAGATTTGAAGCACTTGGGAAATAATTCCCTTTGGAACACACTATGTTCTCTCAGTATCTGCAGCTGCGGTATGCATTTCATAAGCAGTAGAGAAGGTCACCGATAGTGATACAGAGGGATAGTATGATGAATATAATTGGTCCATAGAGGAGTACCGTACTAAAGGTTTTATTTCACTATTTTACAGGCGATTATTAGACACGTTTTTGGATAGACACCCGCTGTTGGACAAAGTTAGATGGACTGCAGACTTGGGATATATATCAGATGCTCAATGGGAGTCGATTCTTCAATATGTCCCTAAAATATCTATAAATGAATCTAGGAGGGTTTTGCAGCTATTCACCATACATAGGGTATACAGGACACCTGTGTAGATGAGAAAGGCTGGCTTGAGAGTGGATTCCAGGTGTCTGAGGTGTATGATGGATGAGGCTGATATTCTTCATATGTTGTGGTCTTGTCCACAATTGCGGGCATTCTGGATAGTGGTCTTAAGTCTAATAGAGGAAGTGACGCAAATAAATATCTCGGGATCCACTGACATGCATTTTAGGACATGTGGAGGAGGTGGCGATGGATGAATGGGCAGGCATAGGAAGACTATTACATTGCTCTGGTTGGATGAAAATCCTCCTACTAGGAAAGAATTTGTGAGCAGAGTTGCTTCTTATGAAGTGGAATGTATACATTAAAAGAAGCAAAATGAATCCTTATTAAAACATCTGGGGGGGCTGGCTAGATTTCCCTGGGTTGGCCTCCTTAGATCTTATTAAAGACAGGATACTAGGGTTATAAGAATGTGTACAATACTGTAATACATAGGCATGGATTGTGGAAGCTTGACCGGGGGTGGGGGTGAAGGTTTTTTTTTTTGTTTTGAGGGGTCAGGGTTTCTTTTTGTTTTTCCTTTTTTTTTTCTTGTGGGCATTTCTTGTATTCTCATAAAAAAAAGAAAAGTAATATTGTTTGCATACTCGTGCATACTCATGTATGTAATGCCATTCGTTTTCATTTTCTTTAATAAAAATTATTTGATTTAAAAGAAATTGTAAGGCCCTCGAAGATAAAGCTTAGAAAATCACTTAGCTCCCATAAGCTGAATACATCAGTCGGGGATGATGGTGTTATGTATTCTTAACCATGATTTTTTATTCTTCTCAGAAATCGAGGCAAGTGCGGAGGCCCCATCTTTCTTTTTCCCAGTTCAATACTTTACGTTATTTTGATAGGTTTGGCATTGTCCATTATCACAAGACACAGCCTTAAATTGAAGCATAACTGAAGATAAATAGTTCTTCACTATATATTTCCTTTAAATAAGTTTAATGTTACACTACAGGGTCTATACTCCATCTCCCCCCTCCACATTATGTGTTACCATGACCCAAAACGTTGGTAGTCACAGTGCATCATCATTTTTCAAGTGCCCAAGTTGAGGATTCCTGTACGTGCCAACGATCAGGATTACTGACACAGAATATTTTCACTGTGTTCTCTTGCTCAGGACACTAGCGCCTCCAGAAGAATAATGGACACACTGAGGCTGGAGAACCGCTGCAGATCAGTTTACGAGTGTTAAAAGGAAGCACAGTGGGCTTGGATTTCTATATATCCCATCCACTGTGCTTGTAACTGTACAATGCAGTGTTTAGGATTCAGTGAAAATACACTTTGTCCAAAGCCCTGCTCATACTTGTTGTGGCGCGTACCTTTATAGTACAGTTAACCACCTTCCCCCATCATGATTTCCCTTAGCTCAAGTGTGTGAAGAAATGGGTTAATAATGATGAAGTTGCTCCTTCATTACTGTTTTTATTCATAACTGGAAAGATCTTTGCAAAGCAGTAACTAGATAGATTTTCTGCACAGTGTGTACAATTCACTGTTTTATGTGCTCACCTAAAGTCACATTTTACAGCCCATGTATGATCTGACTGTTCAGTGAGCCACTAACACAGCGATACAGTTCTACACATGCTGCTTCCATAACACTGCACTGTCGGGATATTGGAATCACACGGAGTTCAGAGTCTCCTACGTCTCTACACAGGCAGCTGCTTGCGTTTCAGTTGACAAGACATAATAAAAAAAATTGAAAAGAGGTTAGAATTCTATAAAAAAAAAGTCATGCTCACAATCAAGGTCTTCTGCCGGTGTCTGTACTTCCTTGCTGCGTAGCACATGCTGTCCAACCAATGTAATGCCTTTGCTGCTATAGGTTTTTTTCTTTTATAATAGCTTTATAAAGAATATAGGAGTTAAAAAATGAAGTTTTATTGTATGCCATATTACGTACAGGAGAATATGATGCCTTAGTGAGTTACCATGTTGCCCCATATAGAGTGGCTCTTGGTCCATGATAGAAACCAATATGGAATCTTTACAGCTTAGGCCGCTTTCACATCAGTGTTTTACGCTAATCGCGGCAGTTGCGGTGAAAAAAACGCAACTGCCACGATTACGCATAATGGCCGCACTTGCGGTTCACTTGCGGCAAGCCCCATACAATGTCTATGGGGCTTGCGGTAAGTGTGCGGCAAGTGAAGTTCCGCACTTGCGGCAGGTGCGGCCGCGAAAAAAACACGGCATGCTGCGTTTTTTTCGTGGCCGCACCTGCCGCAAGTGCCAAAACCGCACTTGCCGCACCTGCCGCAAGCCCCATAGACATTGTATGGGGCTTGCCGCAAGTGAAACGCAAGCAGCTTTTATGCGTTAATCGCGGCAGTTGCATTTTTTCCACCGCAACTGCGCGATCAGCGTAAAACGCTGATGTGAAAGGGGCCTTATTCGGTCAAAGATGTAAAGGGGTTGTCCACTACTCTGACAACTACTTCTTAAATATGAAATTCCTCATTGTAGAATAGAATAACAGTTACTCGCCATCCGTATCCAGGGCTCATGTGATATTGTTATGCCACATGAGTACTGCAGCCAATCTGCAAACACTGATGGGCTCCGTTGGATGACCTTTAGACATCCAAAGGAAGTGTCAGACCAGGATAGAATTAGCGGTGGCTGATTGGCTGCAGTACTCACGGGGCATAACAATGTCAAATGAGCCCTGGACGATGGATGGGAGTATCTGTTATTCTACACTGAGGCATTCAGTATTTAAGATGTGGTTGACGACTTTAATGTAAGGTATATGAACTGCATATATTTCTGATCCTCAATTGGTTTGCCTATGTATGTTTTGGGCTGAATTTTTTATAGTAGTTGTCTGGTTTTAGAAGAAGAGTGTACAGTCACTCTGACTGTAGGCTACCAAATCATGACATCAATTTGTGGTCATGTCAGACTAGTCTTCTGAACTTCTATAAGTTGACTTCCATTGAAAGAGGCTGGATGAGCTAGTCAGTATGTGACTGGAAGTATGCAAATCGCATATAGTTACATGAGTTCCCACCCCCACAGGCGATACAGGAAATTGTGCCAGTGTGCATATCACACATTGTCATGGTTTGGCAGTCTCATAGTTTTCATCTGAGACCGGAGAACCCCTTTAAATACGCACATGGGGGTTGGTTTTAGCTTTTCGCACTTGGCTGCAAAGCAGGTAAATGGTTCCTATGGCAACTGTTGTTCTAGCAGCAGACAAACTTTAATTGCTCTGCTTGCAACTTACAAATTGATACACGCTGCAATGTAACCCAACAGGGAAAAGTAATGATTGTGCTTTTAATCCCAGGAAAAAAAATAAATGAAGGGATTCAAGAAAGTTGTAAGCAGAGATTGGGAAAATATTGTGATAATTTAAGATATTGTTTTGGTCCCCTGCCACATAACAAGATGATTAGCAACTCAGTCTGGCTTATTCCGATTTGTGCAATATTTCTATTTTCATTTTTTTTATATTTCCTTGTGAATTAAAATAGATTTATTTTATCTTCTGAATGCATCGGCTCATTTTGTATATTTTCTCACATCACACCCCATGACGGCACCACATGAGGTTCACTCCACACAGTGGAATAAAAAACCTTAGAGGTTAAATTACATCACCCTTCCTCCACAAAAGGCTTTTCATCCGGGTCCTGTGGTTGGTGAATGATTTTCTTTACTGTTGTCATCAGGTATCTTAGGTCCGATGATGGGCCTTTCTCCTATTTCCTCAATTCTTGCTTTTTGTGAAAATGACTTTGTTGGTTTTGTTCCCCTCTTATCTTCCTGGATGTCATCTGCTCCCACTGTTGGAGGTTTTGCCTTCCTGCCTGTTGGGCTCCCTTCGTTCTTTACAGGATGCCTCTTGGAGGGGGACATTACAACTTTCAGCCCATAGGACTCACAGGGCTGATTCAGTTACTGTATGATACTCTACTGTGAATCTCTGGGTATGGAAGATGCCAGGAAGCAACGTTCTGGGAATGTTTTTGCTCTACGTGTAAGGGAGAAGGAAAACTCTTCTAAGTAGGAATCAGCTCATATTTAGCTTTCAAAATAGTTTTCTACACTAGACCTACAGAACACAGTAAGTGTTTCTGATAGGTCTATCCTTGGGGGGTTCTGGTTTCTTAATGATTTCTCTCCACTTTTTATGGGTGGCAAACTGGTTATATACACATTAGACAACTGTTGGCTGAACCATCGTTCTGCCAGTTATCTTTCACTACTCCCCTGGACATTCTTGAATGTTTGGCTTGACACCGGCTTTCAGCCACAGTGGGACGGCTTATACACTCTTTCATCAAACAGTGTTAACCAAGTATCTTATTATTTACATGTACTACTGTTATCTATTTTCTTATTTACTTTATTATATGGTATATGCTCATTTTCTTTTATGTTTTCACCTGGGTCTTGTCTGTGAAATTGCCTCTGAGTGAACGTGCTCCTACTGCACGTATACCAGCTTGTCCTCTGGCGCGTTTGTTTTTCTAATATATGAACAATGCAGCAAGTATTTTTGAATAAAACAAAGAGGAAGATCAGAAACCCGATGGCTTGATACTATCAAGAAAACAGTGGAGAAGACTCTGTTGGACCTATCTAGGCTTGCGCAAAATCGATTTTCCTACAGAGCGTGTGTCCATCAACTCACCATGGCTTGAGGTCGAGCTGAAGGCCGTTAAATAATAATAAAAGGACTTCCGGTTCCGGCGCCATTGTGGATTGACCGGGGTGAGGAGGCTCCGGGCACCATCCGGCCATAGACCGACAAAGCAGACCCCCACAACATCGTGGACGGAGCGGGACGCAAGCTAAACCTGCCGGGAGAAAGCGCAGCCGTGGCCGGTGGCTACGAAGCGCAGGAGGCAGACAAAAAGTACAGGTGCAGCCGGCCTCTCAGAGAGCGGGGAAGCCCAAGATGGCGGCGGCCGCTGGAGCTGCAGGCGCACTGAAAACAAGGGAGAGCGGGAGGACAGACTCCTCACAACACCGCCGGGCAGACCGCAAGGAGTATGGAGGAGATAAAGGTACCCAGGGGCAGACAGGAGGAGGGAGCCCCAAAGAAAAGACTGCGGGAATGCCGGGCACGGGCAGCAGAGAACCGCAATTACAGGATCAAAGGAGCTATATGAGACACTCAGGGCAGACATTACAGCGGCGGTGAGAGAGGCTGTGAGGGAGGCAGTAGAGGATCTTCAGGAAACTGCAGTCAGGCATGCCAGCAGGCTTGATGAGCTTGAACAGAGAGTGTCAGATTTGGAGGACAAGCTCAATGTAAAAGAACAAGAATTGGAGGAGATACAGAAACAAAACTCCTGGATGTCTAATAAAATGGAGGACTTGGAGAACAGATCCAGGAGGAATAACTTGCGCCTCACTGGCTTGCCAGAATCCATCACTTTCCAACAACTGGATGCCATATTTGAAAAGGAGCTCCCTACAGCTCTTGGCATTGGCACTGTATGCAAAGTAGAGAGAGCTCACAGGCTGGGGCCACAAAGAGAGAACATTCGCACAAGCCAAAATACTGAGGGAGGAAACCGCAATACTCAATCATCTAGGAGCCCGAGGCAAGCAATTGCTAAATACCTAGACTATAAGGACAAAGACAAGCTCCTAAGAACCTTTAGAGTGAGACGGTGACCTCTTGAGATCTTGGGCCACAGAGTTGTATTGCACGAGGACTTCTCAGCGCTAGTGGCAAAACAGCGGAGGGCGTTTAGCGATGTATGTGGCATGTTGTTTAAAAGAGGTGTGCAATTCCAACTCCAATACCCAGCAGTCCTGAGGACTAAAGAAGAAGATGGCACCTTCAGAAGATGGAGAGACCCAGATGAGGCTATGAGAGCCTTCATGAGATCATCCAGAGGATCATCACCAAACTACGACAGGGGGAGTGCTAACAACAAGGACAAATCGGTGAGCCCAAGAAGTGACGTGATCCGATGAGACTGAGAATGAGAACTGTGTGTAACTGCGGTACTGAAGTTTAGTTTTGGGAATTGACCATCTGTGAGAGGGAATTTCCCTCTTGTTAGGGGTAAATGCAAGTGGGATCTTGTTATTTAGAATCATCGGCCTGGATGGTGCAAGAGGGAGGTATTCGTGGTGGAAAAAAAGGGAGCCACGAAACAGTGGAATATGTGGAGGGAGTGGGAGGGAGGGTGGGGAGGAGAAGAGAGGGAGATGAAAAATCTAGTTGGGGTGTTAGAATTTGAGTTTAAAGGGGAGTTGGGACAGGGGAAAATAAGTTATCCGACTGACGAGTAGTGGTACCATTTGAAGAATGCCGAGGTTTTGAATTCTATAAATTTTTACATTTTAGAAGATAATATGTACAAGGAGGCCCTGTGGCATTGTGACAATGGTTAAGATTGTCTCCTGGAATATAAAGGGACTAAGGTCCCCAGAAAAACGGCTAATGGTTATTAGACATCTGAAAAGATTGGGAGGAGATATTGCGTTATTGCAGGAGACACACTTACCCCAACAGGATTTTTATAGGTTGAACAAATTATGGGTGGGAGAGGTGTTCGGTTCAGGAGCCGTGGGACGACAAGCTGGGGTGGTCATGCTGGTGGGGAAAAACTTTCCACATAAGCTGATAAAACATACACATGATGAAGGGGGACGGCATGTGCAAATAGTCTTAGACACACCATGTGGTGTATTAAATATACACAATACATATGCACCAAATTCAGACAGAGGACCTTTTTTTGCTGCCTTAGGGGCTAAGATATCAACGAAGGAAATGACTAATCTGATAGTGGGTGGTGACATGAATGAGGTGGTGGAGGAATTGGAAGATCGAACTGAGACAAAGGGTAGTGGGAGAGGGAGGATGGGGAGAACGAGAGTGGGACCATTACGAGGTTTCATAGAAGACCTAGGCCTACGAGATGGCTGGAGATTACACCATCCAGTCGAACGTCAATTCACACACTTTTCCCACCCACACGGAACATGGTCGAGAATAGATACAATTCTAACTAGTGGGGACTTACTTCACAAGACAATTGCTGCTGAAATATCAGACTTGGTGATTTCAGACCACTGTCCGGTGGACTTGACACTACGCGACAATTTTCCAAGAGGCACAGACTACATCTGGCGATTCCCACATTTTTTAAAAAAAGATGCCGAATTTGCATTGCAGCTGGGGGAGTGGTGGACAGACTTGGTCTCCAACAATCCTCTGGAGTCAATGGAACCTACCCTTTTTTGGGAGACGGCTAAGGTGGTCCTACGAGGGAGAATTATGGCTTACACAGTTTCACTTAGGAAAAAGATGCAATCAGCATATTTAAAAACAAGCACGAAGGTGAGGGAGGAATATGCGAATTATCAAAGATGCCCTTCAGGCGCAACTAAAAGTAGCTGGATGGAAGCAAAGAGAGAATTCGATGCCTGGGCTAGGAGGAGGGAAGACATGGGAAAATCACAGTGGGAGGCAACATTACATACACAGGGGGACAAGGCAGGGAGATTGTTGGCACACCTGTCGAAAGGTCGCATGCCCATATCGCATATTGTGTCCCTCAAAAACAAAACAGGGGCAATCACATCAGATCCGAAGGAGGTTAACTTTATTCTGGGATCTTTCTATACAGATTTATATAAGGCAAAATCACATGATATTGAGTTAGGCCGCCAGTGGTTGGAGGAGGTGGAGCTACCGGATTTAAAAGAGGAAGAACTGGAAGAGTTAAACAGGGAGGTGTCAGAGGAGGAAATAAAGGCGGTGATCAGACAACTTAATGTACTCAAGGCGCCGGGCCCAGACGGCTTTGGCGCCAGTATGTACAAGATACTAATTGACCAGGTTGCCCCGCACTTGCGATCTATGTATAACAGATTCTTGGAGGTGGGGAGATTCCAACACAATTGAATACAGCACACATAAAATTACTACCAAAAGGGGACAAAATGTCAGATGACCCGGCATCGTATTGGCCGATATCTTTGATTAACCAGGATCTGAAGATAATCTCTAAGATTTTGGCAGATAGGTTGGCAAACTTGATGCCTAGGTGGATAGGACGAGAACAAGCAGGTTTTGTACGAGGCAGAGCTGCTGTAGCGAATGTAAGAAGGGCCATCATGGTGTTGGAAGCAGTACGACTGGGGGACAAGGCGGCAGGGGCTGCTCCGGCCATGGTTGTTCTGGATGCCGAAAAGGCTTTTGATAGTGTGGGATGGCCGTGGCTGGAGCAAGTCTTGGATAAGATGGTAGTGGTAGGAGGATTCAGAAGGTTTTTGGGAACCCTTTACGCGAATCCAAAGGCAAGAGTACACACACCAGGTTTCCTGTCTGATGTGATCAGACTGGAAAGAGGAACGAGACAGGGATGTCCCCTGTCGCCGCTGCTTTTCAATCTGGCCATCGAACCTCTCTCCAGATACCTCAATGGTCCAAATAGTTTCGAGGGGATAGTAGTAGGAGGTACTCCAATTAAATCTAACTTGTTTGCCGACGACATCATCCTATATATGGCGAACCCTGCTAATGATTTGGATGGGGTACTGGAGAGATTCGAGATGTTCCATAAGATATCGGGATTCCGATTGAACCTTTTAAAATGTGAGATTATGCCCCTCACAGAAGATGGCAAGAGAATCTTACAGGATGGGCGGCGACGGGACACATTCTTGGGGATTAAAGTGAATACGAGGGAGGTCAAGTATTTAGGCATACTGATGAGTAAAGATGCTAGAGACTTGTATCGGTTAAATTATAGTCCTATTATACAGAAGATAGAACAGGAGCTGACTAGATGTAAAGATTTACCGTTGTCTTTGATAGGAAGAATACATCTTGTCAAAATGGTTTCATTTGCTCGATTGCTATACCCTATGCAGACAATCCCGCTGCTGCTTCGTCACACGGATGTCAATAAAATAAACAGAGCCATTGCCAAATTCCTTTGGAGGGGAAGGAGGCATAGGATAAAGTTGAGAACATTAATGTTTCCCAAGGAGGAAGGAGGCTTGAGTCTTCCCAATATACGGGGATACAACTTGGCATGTGTGTGGCGTCATGTGGTGGATTGGCTTCGGGGGACGAGTAATCACTCAGACATTGAATTAGAGACGAACTGGTGCAGGCCATGGAATTTATGGTCAGTGCTACATGCGCAAAGTGGAGTTCTGGAAGCACGTATCAAACACTCAGTACTGTTTAGGGACACTAGGGCGGCCTGGAAGGCGGTTAGATATAAAATGGGTCTGTCTTGGCGTATATCAAAACATACACCGTTATGGGACAACCCAGACGTCCCACAGGGGAGAGGTAATGCTTTATTTCAGACTTGGAGGGAAAAGGGGATCAAGACGTTAGGTGATTTAATGATTAAGACGGAAGGAAGATGGATGTCAGCAGCGGAGACGATAGAAAAATGGCGATTGGGTTCTTCTCATCTACTGCAATTCGCACAAATAAGAGGTCACCTGATGTCAAGGTTACATGAGATTGGGAGGGAATGTCAGAGATCGACCATAGATGACTTGTTGCTTAATCAGGTTCCAGTGGCGACGATTTCTTCATTATATGCGGCAATGAGAATTAGATTGCTACCAAAGGGACCTACACGACTTCTCACAGTATGGGACACCAGACTGGGGACTGAAGGAGCGGGGGAGGGGGTGCTTGCGGGGTGGAATGCTATGCGTAAACATGTGACAGATAACCGTTGGCGTGATATCCAATTTAGGATGATTCATAGGGCGATATTGGGCTTCAATATCCCAACGACACCTACTAACCCTGATAGGATGACAAAATGTCCGAAATGTGGAGAAAACAAGACGGACATGTTTCATGGAGTCTGGGAATGTCCAAAGATACAATTGGGATGGGAAAGGGTCAGAAGATGGATGGGGGAAATATTGGAATTGGATGTACCAATGAATAAGATGATAATGGTATTCCATGACTTGGAGGGGTTTGTTGTTCCTAAGAGAAAGCGCATATGCTTCCACCTAATTCTAATAACATTTCTACGTCTCATTCTGCGACAATGGTTGGACACACAGGTGCCTGGAGTGTCGAGCTTATGCCTGGAAATGAAGCGTATTATGAGAATGGAAAAACTAATAACGGAAACGGATAAGGAAAACAGGACCCCCAAATTTATGTCTGTATGGCGTGATTTCATAGTATGTTGTTTACCTAGAGAGGAAATTGTTACATTGATGGACGTTTTCCGCAATACCAGAAGGTACTGTCTTGAAGACTTAAGTAACACATTGGGAACGTTGAGAATTGAAATTGGGGAATGACTTGATATGTTAGTACTTGGTTTTCTATTCAGGAGAGAGTGGGTGCTACGGCTAGCTGAGGTTGGATAACAAGGGGGGGGGGGGGAGTGAAGGGAAAAATTCTTATTTTTGTTATTGTTAACTGACTTTCTATCAATGTGGTACATGTTATGCTACTATATGCAAAAAAATCTAATGAAAATGATTTGTCAAAAATAATAATAAAGGTACTGTCACACACGGCAATATTGCTTGCAATTTCACTGGCAATTTGCTGGTTGCAGTGAAATCATGGACACATTGTTCTATTTTGTTGCTATGTTTAAATGGAACAATGTGTCCATGATTTCACTGCAACCAGCAAATAGCCAGTGAAATTGCAAGCAATATTGCTGCGTGTGACGGTACCTTAAGGGAAATAATACATGGTTTTCTAAACATTTCTATTTCTGTACATTTCTATTCAGCTTCCTGTGTAAATCCTTTGTATGACCTTTTGCTTTAATTACTGCTACAAGTCTTTTAACGTATGTCTCTACCAACTCTACACAACTAGAGGCTGACATTTTTGCCAATTCCTCTTTGTAAAAAAGCTCTACCTCAATTAGATTGGATGGAGAGTGTTTGTGAACAGCAATTTTCACATTTTGCCACAGAGTCTCAATGACATTTAAGTCTAAACTCTGACAGTAGTATTCAAACCTCAAAACGTTATCTTTTGCATCTGGCAGAATAACTGATGCCTTAATTAGTTATCCCTTGCTTTGGATGCTGACTGCTATATTTGCAGTATTATCAGTCATTACATATCTCACACTGTAAATACCCCCTTTCATTTCAGATAAGCTCTGGAGGCAGAATCTGGGATCTATGTCTGGCCCACAGATCTTAACATCACATTTACTATTAAGGGGAACCTGTTAGCTTAATTTAGCCCTCTACCCTACCACCTCCTGTCCCTGCACCTTGCTAGCACACCCCTAACCATCCCTCTTTGAGCAAAAACTGCACTATAATGCTTTACAAAAGTAAGGTTGTCAAATCTTCTATGAGTTGAGATATGAAAGGTTTTACGGATATTAAGCTCCGGGGGTAGTTCAAGTTGGTATAGCATAAGATTGAAAATGGACGATATCCTAAATGAATCAATAACTCCAGGACCAGATGCCCCAGTTGCATATTGCCACCTGACGTGCTTAGATAACACCCACACAAAATCATTCACTCTCAAATCTGGACCTGTAAGTTTATTTCCACACATCCGGTCACAGTTAGAGGACACATTCTTAGGATAGCAAGGAACAGAGGCATCTCCCTGTACCCCAGGACTCCCTCCCTTGGAGTATACAGTAGCAACGATTGCCTTTCCCTGCCCCCTCTTTCTAGGAGGATGCCTGGAGCCACCATTAGTCTGAAGCGAGGTCTGAACTGCACCCCCACGCCCCTACAAACTCCTAACCACTTTAGATGGAGATGTAGGCGTAGGAGTCACCAGCACGGCAGAAACCGAAGTACCCCGGCAATTAACTTCACAGGCAGTACACCAGTTAACTACTTCCCTGACCCGCCAATAAATTACCGGGTCATGGTTTAACACGAGCAGTTAATCCCCCCAACTGCATAGGTTCACCAACTCCAACAGAGAGAGCCTTCGTAACCACATAACCGTGATGGCTGCAGGGGAAAAATTAGGTCTAGGTCTCTCCCTAAGAAGTCTGTCAACCCTGATGGTAAGGGCCTTTGCAGCCTCTATTACTGTAGCATCTTGAACCAGAGTGTCCTGAACTCTTGCTGACAGACACAGGCAGAACTGACTCCTGAGGGCTGGGTCATTCCACTGGGTGTCAGTAAGCCATCTCCAAAACTCTGAGCATTACTCCTCAACAGGACACATCCCTTGCTTGAGTTTGCAGAGGTTAGACTTAGCCAGTGACACTCAGTGTGGTTCACCGTACACCTGAGACTGTGCCGTGAAAAACACGTTCACCGACCGCAGAGCTGGTGACTCAGTTGGGAGGGAGAAGGTCCAGGTTTGGGGATTCCTGTTGAGAAGGGAGGTTTTAATCCCCACATGCTGCACCTCACTCCCAGATGCACGAGGTTGTAACCTAAAATATAATTTACAGGATTCTCTAAACTCAAAAAACGTATCTCTCCCTTCTCAAAACCTGTCAAGGAGAAATATGTTGGGTTCTGGTACAACCTGAGCATGAACTGTGGCCAGATACCCCACAACTTGCTGCAGCTGCTGCACAACCTGAGTATGCAGACCAGTAACCTCGGCGATGTTCTGACAAGAAGAGAAGGCATCAGGCGCGGCAGCCTGAGACATAATGGCTCAGGCAAAAAGCGTGTAAAGTCGCTGATATAATGTCACATGTCTAGCATACGAGGGAAATGAAGCAGGAAGGTATAACGGGCAAGGGCAACTGAGAAGCTAGTGTGGCCCTGGACTTTAGGTCACTGACTAGTCCTGTTCCCAAAGGAACCTCTGAAGGTGAGGAGGTTTGGGCCACTAGCCTTTCCCTCAACTTCTCAACCTGTCCTATGCTACTCCCTCTCACCTCCCACAACGGACATGGGAAACAGCAACTTCTAAGGGTACCGTCCACTCTGCGACGGCACCGGAGATGTCGGCGGTGACGGGCGGGAGCACGCACGTTTTTGCCACCCCTGCGAGCGTCGCCGTCCCCCATTTACATGGGGCGACACCTCTGGTGACGTCCCGGCGATGTGATAGGCGGCATCGCCGCTGGGGTTTCTTAAAACCCCAGCGGCGATGCCTTAACATTGGGGCCTATGGCTCCCATCGCCTGGCAGAACGCTGTCGGCCATTTACATGGGGCGATGTGAACACATCGCCCCAGATCGGCCGCCTGGTTTCAGAGCACTGCTCTGAAACCAGACGACCACTAAAAGGCGTCGCCTTCGCCTAATTACATTAGGCGATGCAGGGGCGATATCGGTGCCGATAGTCCACGCCCCTGCATCATCTAATAGATCGGCGGTGCCGTCGCACAGTGTCATGGTGCCCAAAGGGTTTAAGCGCAATCAATCTTCAGCAGAGAAGAGCCAACTTCAGCTTACTTGGTCAAAGGCAAGGAAACTATCGGCAACGTCATTTGGAGGAAGGGGAGGCTATTTAAACGCCAGGGGCTAGTCACCGGATAAACCTATACCTCCACCTGCAGAGCCGCACACCACACATAAAAAGCAATTGCAGCTTGAGCATTAACCCTGACTGAACCAAAGCAAATATACTCTGGTGTAAACAACAGCAGAGCAATTCACGTGGACTGTGGAGCAGTCAACATGTGACACTACCTACATAAGTGTGACAAAGACTCTTTTAATAGTGAACTTATGAGTGTTAATTTTATCAAACCTCTTTTTGTAAGACTGTCCCATACAGTGTTTTTTTACCTGTTGCAATGTCTTTGTGTTTATAACATTTATCCAATACTGAGAAAAAAATTAACCGTCTCGAATGGTTAAGTTCACATAAGATTCCTAATAAATATATTTGAGTAACGCAGATGTTCACCACAATTGCTTTATTGGGTGATTGTATTAAAACAAATCTGTTTTTTTTGTGCGAAAAAAAGAGAAAAATGTTTTTTTAACCATGGCTTACAGCTTTGTATAATGAAATCTCAAAAATATCTTACTAGAAACATAGCATATTAGAGTCTTACAAAAAAAAAGATCATCTGCAGCAGGTAAAATGTTGTCAGATTCGTTTTTATACTCTTGATAATGTGTGGAAACCGGGAGCAGACAACAGACCTTTACTTCTCAACACTTGACCGAGTACATAAATCATGTTATGGAGAAACACTGGTGGTGACAGACAGATTTCGGATGGCTATTTTCAGAATTTTAGTACGTAGTTGATCTCTAGTGGTTGTCACCAATACTATGGGGGGAATTTTCCAAGACAGGTGTGCACTAGGAGCCAAATTATTAGGCAAATAAATATTTTGACTATATATTTGATAGTTCATATTATACGATAACGATTCAACCAAACTTCTCAAGCACATATAAATATCAGTGATAGGATTTCACAGATCGACATTTGTCAAAATCCCGTAACTTATCAGTGAGTTGATCATAACATCGTCACAAACAATTTTTTTTTTTGTCTAACAAATTCAATCAGTCACTAAATTCAGCAGTGACTTCAATTGTGCTGACACCTCACCCCTACAGTCAATGACTGGCTGTACTGGTCACATGCTAAAAACACATAACCACTAAATGCCTAGTAAAAAGAGCCTACTATGGCAGTGCCACTCAGCATATGGCCGAGAGGCTCTAGGTATTTAAGGCATCCCCCCATCAGTTTAGTTTAGATACTTTTGTGTGCTGTCTAGTTAGTTGTCAGGTATTGTTTCCCTGTGTCCGTTACCTGTACATGTGCTTGGTTTCCCATACCTGTCATTATTGGCCGTGCCCTCTGTACCTGCACCCCAGTATATGTTTTTGTGACTAGTTCAGTCACTCGGTCTAATTTCCGTGTCAAAAATACCATATTTGGACACAGTTATTCAATGAAGATAAAACACATTTTTCTGAACAGTAGATGCATGTAGATTGGTCCCATGTGTTGCTGTTGCTGTCAGTTCAGACCTGAAGTCACTGGTGGACATCTTCAGATTGAAAAGGAACGCTACATTTGTCTACGGTCCTCAACAGTATCTATTTCTTGATGTCATCAATGCTGAGACATACATGCCGATACTTGTATATCATGCATTACTATCAGTGAGGTGTTCGATTGGCTCCAAATATAGTACAAAGACTCTAAACATAGAGCCAATTAAGACCTATCTTCAGTGTAATGGAATTCTGCCATAGATTATGTGGCCCTATAGAGTTCTGATTTCGTCATCAACCCATTTTATCATAGTCTGTCTGGGATTACATGATGAGACGGAAGGTTTTGACCAAACCAGAATGCACAGAAAATTCTGCTGGATCTTTGGAATGATCTCCCTGCCAAGTTTCTTGAAAAATTATGTACAAGTGTACTAAGCTGAATCTGACCGGGTGAAGCGCATCTGCGCAAAATTGGTCATTGTCTGAATCTTGTGCTCACTTGCACTACGTCTTTCTCTGCACTGATTGTCCTTCTTGTAATAGGACTTTTAAAGATGTTTCAATAAATTACCGGATTTGACTTTTGAAACACAAGTGCCAAATTAATTATTTGTAAAGAGAACTTTTGCTTTCCCATCTACTGCACTGTAATTGCAGAGCCATATTTGATTATCAGTTCTATATTTGATTCAAGTGTATTTATCGACTGGATATACTCATGCAATGTGAATAGTGCCAGGTGGGCATATTTGTTCTGTTCTCTAGTATGGTATATTCCCAACTCAAGAATGGGGCTCTGAACTGCCGTGGGAGAATGGATCAGTGGCTGTGTGCAGCCCACTGGGACGGGGTACTCGGTACTGGATCGGGGTACTTCTGGGGATATCACGGTGGTCTTGGTCCGGACCATGTCCCGGGTTCCGCAAGTAAATCGGGGGATATTTACAGGGAAGTTTATCGTGACGCCACCCACGGGTTGTGGTCAGGGTGACCACCGCTGCTGCAGAACCTCTGGGGAGGATGTTGGGCAGCTGGGGATGTAATGGCTCTCCGCAGGTAGAGCCTGGTTCCCCGGGTCAGTGGTAGTAATAGTCTATAGATGGTGCTATGGATGTTGTAGGATAAGGGTAGTAGTAGAGATAATGGTAGTTTGTGAGGGCACGCAGGGTTTGAGCGCAAAGATCACACACACTCGTGGTTTTGAAGTTTTCCAAGGCTTTACTGGTGAAGGTATTCAGTAGAGTACTGTCCACGGAGTCTGTACCGGGCCAGGTTGCTCCCACCCTGTCCGGGTCCTCAGCTTCCCACTGCTGCGCTGTGTGTGTGGCCCTGCTGCCGCTTTAGCTGGGCTGCTGACCCTGATTCTCCTCACAGGTACCCCCTTTTCAAGGCAACTTGAGTCTTTCTGTGTGCTTCTGACCCCGCTGTGTTGCTTCGCTGAGGTACAGTGTAGATCTACAACCTCCACTATCCCGGTGTTTTCAGTCACAGATTCGGATCCGGTATCCAGTCGCTGCACTCCTCTGGGGCGAGTTATGAGGTAACTCAGTCTCCCAGATATGTTCCTCTGTTTCTTGTACTCCTCTCCTCAAACCCTGGCTTCAAGCCTGAAAGTAGTCAGTGGTCCATGTCAGGAGCTCAGCACTGCTCCCATTTACAGGTCCTCCTCCTAGTGCTCTCTGCACTAAACTAAACTGTCAACTATCAACTAACTACTTCCTCCTCAGACCAGAATATATAAGGGAGCTGCTTTAGCTCCCCCTTCTGGCCTAGAGGTGCTAGTGCAGTGTCAGGTGTTGTGTGGGGAGTTAACCCATGGTGTTGTTTCTGTGGCACTTAACCCCTGGGGTGCCACAGCTGTGCATACATGTCACCTCTCCATTGTCTTTGGGACTGCCGGAGGTGATAGCAATAATCTTCATTTGTATTCATGCAGCTCCAGTATATTCCTAAACAAGAGGAAGTAGGGCCTTGCATGCAATCTTTCAAACTTTACAATAATAGAGCTGAGTTATAAAAATGAAAAAAATCCTGTATTGTATGCTCCAGCCATCTTTTAACAACAAATAAGAATATTCATGTAAAAACTGCATAAACCAGTCACCAGTCAATATCCATAGATGACGAAATACAAATTAGTGCTAAAAGCAAGCAGCATGTGATAAATGGATGACTGAAGGAACCAGATTTTGAAGAAAAATGTATGATGTAAGAAATGTTAGATTAATGAGGTGGTAAGATATGCCTGCCTGGGAATTAACCTGATTGCCTGGATAGTGGATTCCAAAACACTGGAGCAGCATGAGAAAAATCTTTTTGATTGTAATTGAGTAACTCTCATGGGAAAATATGTCCTATTTCAAAACTACTCCACCTTACCCAACTGGTTCTTGTATAAACTAAAATTCCTAGTTGCATGGTCCCTGGTGGCAACTGCATGGGCTAGAATAACTCTAACCACAAAACTAGGAGACCACAAATTGGACCTGGCTGCCTTATAGGGCAGCGAGCATTCCTCGTACATACTTGGGAATCAGTGATGGCTGCAGAACACTATACCAATGAATAAGGAAAGGTGTGTAGAGACAGAAAAGATCCTAAGTGAGAACACATAAAACACAGTGGAAACAAAGTGGAAAAAGTAAAGTACCATTGCAAGAAAGGAAAGCCTCCTATTACCTAACTCTTGGCAGGAGAAATGACAAGGACAGACAGACAGCAAAGATAATATACCTTATCTCCATCTGACTGGCATAAATCCTTGGCAGTATGGTTGGATTTCCAACCAGGATCCACATTGGAAAATAGCCAGCAGAGAAGACCAGGAATGGGAAGGCATAAATAGCCGCATGGCAATATGATAGGACAGACTAAATGATACATGAAAACACCTCCTGAACGAAAAGAATGAAACACGTAAAAGATGACCAGTATTTGGACAGAGGCTGAACTTGCTGTGGCTCAACAGAGAAGGAAGTCAATTACACAGCACAGGGTCATCAGATCGAATCCAGAAGCATAACATGGAGGTTTGCATTATGGATCATGTTAGTCTTAGTTATAGGAAGCACAGATAGAGATGTAGACAGAGGTGAATGAGGAGATGTAGGGTGATGCAGCAGTTTGGAGAGTTTTGTATGCAAGTGTTATAAGTTTATGTTGCATTCTGAAGCGGATGGGCAACCAGTGCAATGACTGGAACAGGGTGGTCGCATTAATGGAGCCGCTGGACAGAAAAAATAAAATTGATATTGAAGTACAACATTATAGCCAGAAAGTAGGTTTTTTATCCTGAGAAAAAAAGGAGTCTGACTTATGTAGCTCAACAACACGAAGCAATCACTGATCTCAGGGACACCAGTCCAAGAAAACACTGCGGGCAGCCGGTTAAAGCGCTCAACATATTGAATTTCTAGGCGCATTTTCCCCTGGAAATTTCAAATATGCAAATAAATTCTGTGGAGCCTCATTTAGGAGTCTCAACACAGGACTAGCCAGATATCCCTCTAGGGAAGGACCTAGACATGGGGTGGCTCTTTGAGGACTTATGTAGTTGACCCAAGCTCCACTCTCAGGATCCCTATTCTGAGCTCCATTCTTGGTATTTACAGAGGTTCCAGTAGTTGGACCTCTAGCAACCAGCAAGTTATCACAAATCTTTGGCTAAGTGATAACTCGGTACGTCCTTGTTATACCACACAGGAGTTAAAATATAAATAAGAAACAAAGGTTATTTTCTGCCATATTTGATTCCTTCAGCTAAAAACTTCAAAAAGCATATGTTTCACTACAAGTTGAATTTCAGAATAATGTCCTTTCATGTAACATAACAAGATCGTTTTTTATTTTTCAGCAAACTACAGCTTTGATGGTGTTTGTACTTTATTGACTGAGGCAGTTTTCTCTTTGTAATATTTCTTGCATTATGGATGGCAGAGTCTTTCAAACCATGCATTTGTGTAACATTTATTATACATTGTTTCTACAATTGTTTCTGCAAGATTTTATATAGATCACACACATAGCAATTTGTAGTCAATGACGTTCTCCTACCAACATCATTATATTTTCCTGTAAGTGGGAAGATTAGAGAGGGTTTAAAGTAGTGCCCAGCATTAATATCAGTATTGCCTTAGTAGAACAAACCTTGACACTCACGCAACGTAACAGAATTCTAGCTTTGATGTGAAAGATATCTCATTCTTTGCAAGATATGTGCCTATTGTATTGAGTATTTTAATCTAGTTTTGTATAAATGTTAAATTTTATAACTTTAATAGTAGAAATAAACATTATTTTCTTTAAAGAAAAATAAAACTCTTAACTATTTCGCAACTCAAAAACAACCTTTTCAATATGCCTGAAATTAGGTCTTAATTCTTTCCATATCACTATAACTGTTAAAGCTCTATCTTTTGCCAATGCTCTCTAAGGCTGCTTTCACATCAGCGTTTTGTGCTGATCGCGGCAGTTGCGGTGAAAAAAACGCAACTGCCACGATTACCGCATAACGGCGTCACTTGTGGTTCACCTGTGGCAAGCCCCATGCAATGTCTATGGGGCTTGCGGCAGGTGCGGCAAGTGCGGTGTAGTTGTGGTTTCGGCACTTGCAGCAGGTGCGGCCACAAAAAAAAACGCAGTATGCCGCGGTTTTTTCGCGGCCGCACCTGCCTTAAGTGCCGAAACCGCACTTGCCGCACCTGCCGCACACTTACCCCAAGCCCCATAGACATTGCATGGGGCTTGCCGCAAGTGTGCCATGATCGCGGCCGTTATGCGGTAATCGCGGCAGTTGCGTTTTTTTCACCGCTACTGCCGCGATCAGCGTTTACCGCTGATGTGAAAGGGGCCTAAGTCTACTCGGCTTTAGAACTACATAATAAAATATTGTATCAAGATGAATGGGAAGCACACGTTACTCTAAAATCTTCCACATTTATTACTTCTTTTCACAATCCACATGGTTAGAAACTCCACATAATGAAAGCTAAATGCATGCAGTTGTTCGGGTAAGAAAATGTACACCAGGTGTACATTTCCTGATGAAGAAGCGGGGTTAGGCTTTGAAACGTGTAGACTAAATCACCATATGCTACATTGATCGCTTTGAATTGGATTATTTAGCAGCAGTGCGAACTTAATACCATTTTCTCTGATATCCTGTATAATCGACTTGCCTTGGTGCATGTGGTGTCTGCAGCAGCTACGTCTAATGCTTTCATTTGGTTGTGGGTCACAACTCTACAAGGTGAGCACCATGTTGCTTCCTGCTTATCCTTCCTCTCCCTAGGTAAGACCCTATTGTGCTCTTCTCTTCCATAGTTTATTGCTGTTCTCTGCTGAGATGTTTCAGTGGATATTGAGGAAGCAGCTCTTGTTCCCATTTCTGCAAGCCTTGCCTCCCTTTTTTCAGATTTGCTCTGATTTCCATGCATTGGGAACATTACACACTGTTTTCTGAATCAAAACATGAAAAGAAATATATATAACTAGCTGTAGCACCCGGCTATGCCCGGGTTAATAAATAACTGATGTTAGCTATAACAAAATAGAATTTGAATATGTCATATTAATGACCTGTAGGAAAATAGAAGCTGAGATGTGATTGATTGCTATAGGCAGCCTAATAAATCTCCAGCCAACAGTAAACCCACCCCCTGGCCGGGCAGTATATGTTACCTCACACATACACATAATAGACAGCTCATGTGACTGACATCTGCCTTAATTCCCTATATGGCACATGTGTTGCACATTGGCTGTTTTTAATCAGATGTTTATGTTTGGAAAATAAAGATAGCACACGTATGAGGCGAGTTGTGTGAGGTGATTTGTGCACAACTGTGTCTGTCTGTGTGGTGTGTGTGTGTGTCTGGGGTGTGTATGTGTGTCCCTGTGGGGGGTATGTGTGGTGTGTGTCTCTGTTGTGTGTGTCTCTTTGTGTGTGTTGTGTCCTGTGGGTGAGTGCCGTGTCCCTTGGGTGTGTATGTGTGTGTGTCCCTGTGGGGGTCTCTGTGTGGTGTGGTACTTTTTGTTGTGTCTCTTGTGGTGTGTGTGTGTGTCTCTGTGGGGTGAGTGCATATGTCCCTATAGGTGTGTATGTGTGTGTGTCCTGTGGGGGGGTGTCTGTGTGGGTGTGTGTGTCTCTTTGTGGTGTGTGTGTCCCTGGGGGTAGTGCATGTGTCCCTATAGGGTGTGTATGTGTGTGTGTCCCTGTGGGGGGGGGTCTCTGTGGTGGTGTGTGTGTTGTGGTTCTGTGTTGTGTGTGTCTCTTTTGGGGTTGTGTTGTCCCTGTGGGGTGAGTGCATATGTCCCTATAGGGTGTGTATGTGTGTGTGTCCCTGTGGGGGGGTGTCCGTGTGGGGTGTGTGTGTCTCTTTGTGGTGTGTGTGTTGTCCCTGTGGGGTGAGTGCATGTGTCCCTATAGGGTGTGTATGTGTGTGTGTCCCTGTGGGGCGGGTCTGTGTGGTGTGTGTGTGTCTCTTTGTGGGTGTGTGTTTGTCCCTGTGGGGTGAGTGCATGTGTCCCTATAGGGTGGCTATGTGTGTGTGTCCCTGTGGGGGGGGGTCAGTGTGGTGTGTGTGTCTGTGTTGTGTGTGTCTCTTTGTGGTGTGTGTGTGTCCCTGTGGGGTGAGTGCATGTGTCGCTATAGGATGTGTGTGTGTCCCCGTGGGGGTGTCTCTGTGTTGTGTGTGTCTCTTTGTGGTGTGTGTGTTTGTTCAGGTGCGTGGTGAGTATCCAATGTTGGGGCTGCACCTTAGCAACTATACACTTGCTGTTACTCTTTGTGTGCGTGTGGTGTGTATACATGTCCCCGTGCGTGGTGAATATCTCTTGTTGGGGCCCCACCTTAGTGACTATAGGCTGTTGTATGCTTTTAGTCTTTGGCGCTATCATTAAGCCCTCTCATTCACAACTGTCAACTGGTAACTGTCACTTTTTCCCCATTATGTAGATAGGGGCAAAATTGTTTGGTGAATTGGAATGCGCGGGGTTAAAATTTCGCCTCACAACATAGCCTATGACGCTCCCAGGGTCCAGACGTGTGACTGTGCAAAATTTTGTGGCTATAGCTGACAGCTGTTGATTTTCCTCCAACACTTTTCCATTCACTTTTCCCCCATTATGTAGATAGGGGCAAAATTGTTTGGTGAACTGGAACGCGCAGGGTTAAAATTTCACCTCACAACATAGCCTATGACGCTCCCGGGGTCCAGACGTGTGACTGTGCAAAATTTTGTGGCTGTAGTTGCGACGGTGTAGATGCCAATCCCGGATATACATACATACATACACACACACACACATACACACATTCAGCTTTATATATTAGATATTAATCTACTTTATAGAAAACAAAAATGAACATTGGGATGTTCAAAAAAAGCAGTGTCTGCATTTGTCTTTACAAACTCATAATATGTACTCATTTTTTTGGAGGGGGACTTAGCATTCCTGTGAATCACTAACCTAATATTTAGTTGTATAACCACAGTTTTTTAGAACTGCTTCACATCTATGTTGCAAAGAGTCAACGAACATCTGGCACCTGTGAACTGTTATTCCAGCCCTGGATGCTTTAAGTAACAAAGAAAAATGGGATGTGGGGCTTGAAGGAGAGGGAAGAGTCGAGGATTACCCCGAGGCACTTGGCGTGGGGGACGGGTGAGAGTGTGCAGTCATTGACAGTGATAGATAAGTTGGGAGGGAGGGGAGAGTGGCTAGGGGGGAAGATGATGAACTCAGTTTTGTCCAGGTTGAGCTTGGAAAAGTGGGCAGAGAAGAATTATGAGATGGAGCAGAGGCATTGCGGAACTTTGGATAGTAGGGAGGAGATATCAGTGCCGGACTGGTAGAGCTGGGTGTCATCGGCATAGAGGTGGTATTGGAGGCCATGGGACTCAATGAGTTGGCCTAGGCCGAGGGTGTAAATGGAGAAGAGTAGTGGCCCCAAGATTGAACCTTGGGGAACTCCAACAGATAGGGGGTAGGACGAGAAGGAGATGTGGCAGTGGGTGACGCTGAAAGTCCGGTCCTTTAGGTAGTAGAAGATCCAGGAGAGGGCTAGGTCAGTGATGCCAAGAGATTTTAAAATTTGAAGTAGGAGGGAGTGGTTGACTGTGTCAAAGGCAGCAGAAAGGTCGAGAAGGATGAGGACGGAGTAGTGTCGCTTGCTTTGGCGGTCAGTAGGTCGTTGGTGACTTTGGTTAGGGCTGTGGAGTGGTGGGGTTGGAAACCGGATTGCAGGCAGTCAAAGAGGGAGCAGGAGGAGAGTTAGGAGGACAGTTAGTAATAGACGTGTTGCTCAAGTAATTTTGAGGCAAAGGGAGAGATCTAGAGCGATAGTTGGAGACTGTTGCAGGGTCGAGGGAAGGTTTTTGAGGATGGGTGTGATTAGGGCGTGTTTGAAGGTTAAGGAGAAGATGCCGGAATTGAGTGATATGTTGAAGAGATGGGTAGGGGCAGGGTTGAGGACTGTGGTGAGGTTAGGGATGAGGTGGGAGGGGAGTGGGTCGAGGGCACAAGTGGTGAGGTGTGATTGTGCTAGAAGGGAGGAGAAATAGAAGCGAGGGGGTTTGGGCAAAGGAGGGGGGGAAGAGGGGATTGTGGATTGAAGCTTTGTCTGATTTTGTCGATCTTCTCTTTAAAAAAGGCAGCAAAGTCATCGGCGGAGATGAGGCGAGAGGGAGGGTGTGCGGGGGGGGCGGAGTAAAGAGTTGAAAGTTTTGAAAAGTTGCTTGGGGTTGCGGGACAAGGTGGTTATTAGGGAAGAGAAGTAGTCTTGTTTTGCGGCGGCGAGTGCAGTCTTGAATAGAGATGAACGATGTTCGATTCGAAATGTTCACCAATCTCAAATTCGAGCTGTTTTGGGTGGTGTTTGAGTCATTCGACGAATGCGAACAATTAGCTTCAAATTCGGCAGTTCGAGGTTATGTTTGATAACAGTTCATTCACCAAAAGGACCCTATAAAGTGGTCTGGGGGCAGAGGAAAAGGCTGAAATGGGGGCATGATTGTTTAAAAGCTGGCAGTAAAAAGCCGCCGGCTTTTAAACAATTATTCAGCCCAATCATCTGCCCCCCGCAGCCTCCCATACTGATCCTGAGTTAGGATCGAGCAGGGAACGCAGCACCAGGAAGCGGAGAGCTCAGGACCAGGGCGGGGAAGCCGGTGGCAGTGAGAAGACTTCACCGCCAGCTTACCTTCTCTATGCTGCGCTCCCCGCTCCCTGATGCCCCCTCCCCGCTCCCTGGAGCTTCTCCCCCTGCCTGGTCCTAACTTAGGATCAGGCGGGGGGAGTGATGAGGGGGCATCAGGGAGCGGGGAGCGCAGCACAGAGCAGGAAAGCCGGCGGTGAAGTCTTCTCACCGCTGGCTTTCCCGCTGGTTATTTCAAATGATCAGCTGATGCTGATCAGCTGTTCATTTGAAGTAGCCGCGCAGTGCTCTCAGGGTTCATGTGAGTTCATGCAGCATGAACTCACATGAATTTTCCCACAGCCACCCAGCGCACAGCTCAGCTACATCTCTGATAGAGGTTCTCTACCAGAGATGTAGCTGAGCTAAAGAAGAAAACTGGATTGGATTACATCGGGCGGAAGATGATTTTTTAATAAAGATGGAGTCTAAGTGTTGTTTTGTTATTTTTTCTAATAAAGAATTTTTTCTCTGTGTTGTGTTTTTTTTTTTAAAAATAAAAATACGGCGAAGCCCATGTCGAAATTTTTACGAAAAATCCATAACACAATTAAAAAAAAAGGGACTGCATCTTCATTAACCCCTCGACCATCTACTCTGTCACAGAGATGATGGGCGAGGGGTTAATAAAGATGCAGTGCCTTTTTTTTTATTGTTTTATGAATTTTTCAGAAAAATTTTGACCTGGGCTTTGCTGTCCTTTTGTATGCCAGCTAGGTACAGCAGGCAGCAACGGGCTGCCACCAACTCCAGGTGCCTATTTGTACCTGCCTGGAAACAGAAATATAGGGAAGCCCCTTTTTTTATTATTTCATGAATTTCATGACATAATAAAAAAAAAATTTGTGGAGCTTAGCGCTATCTATATGTCCAGCCAGGTGCAACTAGGATAGCGGGGGGCTGGAATCCGCAGCGCAGGGAGGCCCAAGCTTTCTGCCCCCCCCGCTGCGAATTGCAGCCTGCGGCCACCCCAGAAAATGGCGCATTTATAGAAGTGCCATCTTCTGGCGCTGTATCCAGCTCATCCAGGGCCCTGTTGCAGCTTTGTGTTATCAGCTGGGGATAAGCCCGAAATTCATAGGGTCACGCCAATATTAGACATGACAGCCATGAATTTCTAGTAAAGTTTTTTTTAAAAAAACAACACAGAGAAAAAATTATTAGAAAAAAAAAATTAAACAAAACTTACTCCATCTTTATTAAAAAAAATTCTTCCATGTAATCCAAATGGCAAGGAGTGTCAGCTCTGCATCCCTCTGTGTAGACACATGTCTATGAAGAGGGACAGCAGGCTAACAACTGACTGTGGCAGTCAGAGTTCACTCCCGGTCATAGCCGGGGCTATGACCGGGAGTGAACTCTGACTTCACACAAACATCATGCCTAGTTGTATCTGACTGGACATAGAAATAGCACGAAGCCCCACGCATTCTTTTTTTATTATTTCATGAAATTCATGAAATAATGAAAAAAAAAGGGTTTCCCTATATTTCTGTTTCCAGGCAGGTACAAATAAGCACCTGGGGTTTGGTAGCAGCCCATTGCTGCCTGCTGTACCTGGCTGGCATACAAAAAGACGGCGAAGCCCACGGCGAGAATTTTCTGAAAAATTAATCAAACAATAAAAAAAAAAGGCACTGCATCTTTATTAACCTCTCGACCATCTCTGTGACAGAGTAGATGGTCGATGGGTTACCGTATATACTCGTGTATAAGCCGAGTTTTTCAGCACAAAAAATGTGCTGAAAAGTCCCCCCTCGGCTTATACACGAGTATATACGGTAATAATAAAAAAAAAAAAAATATACAGCCCCCCCGTGGTATACCGGGCCCCCCCTGTGGCAACCTGTAAAGGAAGCGATGATTATACTTATCGGGTCGCCGACGCCGCCGCTCTGTCACCGTCCGTCACCGCGCTCCTCCTGGTCTTCATGCTTCCTTCACCGTCGCACAGGAAATGACGTCATTTTCTGTGCGCCGATGAAGGAAGCATGAAGACGGGAAGGAGCGCGGTGACGGACGGTGACAGAGCGGCGGCGTCGGCGTCGGCGACCCGATAAGTATAATCATCGCTTCCTTTACAGGTGGCCACAGGGGGGGCCCGGTATACCAGGGGGGAGGGCTGTATACAGCCGGGTACCGCTGTATACAGCGGGGGCTGCTGTATACAGCGGGGGCTGCTGTATACCCCTCTGGGGCTGCTAAATACCCCTCTGGGGCTGCTGTATACCCCTCTGGGGCTGCTGTACACCCCTCTGGGGCTGCTATATACCCCTCTGGGGCTGGGGCTGCTATATACCCCTCTGGGGCTGGGGCTGCTGTATACAGCTCTGGGGCTGCTGTATACAGCTCTGGGGCTGCTGTATACCCCTCTGGGGCTGCTATATACCCCTCTGGGGCTGCTATATACCCCTTTGGGGCTGGGGCTGCTGTATACCCCTCTGGGGCTGCTATATACCCCTCTGGGGCTGCTATATACCCCTCTGGGGCTGGGGCTGCTGTATACAGCTCTGGGGCTGCTGTATACAGCTCTGGGGCTGCTGTATACCCCTCTGGGGCTGCTATATACCCCTCTGGGGCTGCTGTATACCCCTCTGGGGTTGCTGTATACAGCTCTGGGGCTGCTGTATACCCCTCTGGGGCTGCTGTATACAGCTCTGGGGCTGCTATATACCCCTCTGGGGCTGCTGTATACAGCTCTGGGGCTGCTGTATACAGCTCTGGGGCTGCTGTATACCCCTCTGGGGCTGCTATATACCCCTCTGGGGCTGCTGTATACCCCTCTGGGGCTGCTGTATACAGCTCTGGGGCTGCTGTATACCCCTTTGGGGCTGCTGTATACAGCTCTGGGGCTGCTATATACCCCTCTGGGGCTGCTATATACCCCTCTGGGGCTGCTATATACCCCTCTGGGGCTGCTGTATACCCCTCTGGGGCTGCTGTATACAGCTCTGGGGCTGCTGTATACAGCTCTGGGGCTGCTGTATACAGCTCTGGGGCTGCTGTATACCCCTCTGGGGCTGCTGTATATACCACTGGGGAGGCTACTGTATACTACCACTGGGGAGGCTGCTGTATACTACCACTGGGGAGGCTGCTGTATACCACTGAGGGGGCCTGTATACCACACTGCTGGGGGCTGTATACCTGTGCTGGGGTCCACCCTCGGCTTATACACGAGTCAATAGGTTTTCCCAGGTTTTGGGGGCAAAAGTAGGGGGGTCGGCTTATACACGGGTCGGCTTATACACGAGTATATACGGTAATAAAGATGCAGTCCCTTTTTTTTTAATTGTGTTATGGATTTAGCTGCCTATTTGTACCTGCCTGGAAACAGAAATATAGGGAAATCCTTTTTTATATTATTTCATGAATTTCTTGAAATAATATAAAAATAATATATAATATAAAAAAAAATGTCCAGCCAGGTACAGCTAGGCAGCTGGGGGCTGGAATCCGCAGCACAGGGAGACCCAAGCTTTCTGGTCCCCCAACCCCTTCTGCGAATTGCAGCCGGCAGCCAACCCAGAAAATGGCGCGTTCATAGAAGTGCGATCTTCTGGCGCTGTATCCAGCTCATCCAGGGCCCTGGTGCAGTGGCTCACTGGATAATAAAGGGGTTAGGGCCAACTTTGTATTAGCAGTTGGCCCTAAGCCCGAAATTCATGGGATTACGCCAATATTAGACATGACCGCCATGAATTTCTAGTAAAGTTTTAAAAACAACAACACAGAGAAAAGAGTAAAACGAAAATGCAAAAATAAAAATTGTCCACTCCTTAAAGGGTTAAGCAAAGTAAATACACTTTTTATAAATATGGTGATGGTCACGCGCTAACTCTAACTTGAGTTATTGCGTGACCATAACCATATTTATAAAAAGTATCCAAATACATAAATAGAAGATATTTCCTGGAGCCAGACTCAAGTTATTCAGATCCATCTTTATGCAGTGTGAATTTTATAAAAACATCACACAATCGCACATGGGGGAGCAGAAACACCAGGCGCGTTTCAGGGGAACCCCCTTAATCGTTGGTGAATATGAAAATGACAAACACACATATATATACACAATCTAAAAACCTCACACCTGTATCACAATAGATTAGATCTGTTAACCGTTGCATGCCTTAAAAGCACACATCAATCCCAATTTATTATTCAGTGAATACCCAGGAAACCAACAAGATAAGCTTATCATATAATGTGCATAGGTACAAAATAAATTCATACAAATTTTCATCTTATAAAGAAATTAATATTAGTCAAAATATGAATTCATTTTTGTATCTAAAAAAATACAACATATGGATTTTTGTTTTTCCTCATCCTATTTTCATCGCTTTTTTTTTTTTTTTTTGGTGTGTGCATATGTTGTATTTTTTTTAGATACAAAAATGAATGTGTGCTTGAATAACTTGAGTCTGGCTCCAGGAAAAATCTTCTATTAATGTTGACCAGTGGCAGCCAATCCACTTCACCTGGAAGCCAAGGAGCCGTGAGTAATTGTGGTTGAACAGCTATTCCCCTTAGGGTACCTTTACACGCCACAACTTTTGGCGGCGATCGGAGGCAACCAAACGTGCGCGTGCACATTTTTCATGGTTGCCTCCGAACGCCGAAGGCACTTTTACACGGCGCAGTTTCGCCCTCAACCTAAGGCGATGTGTCGTCCCGGAAGTTCCCACACCAACAGTGGGAAACATCCGATAGACTCCCGACGCCGCTTCACACGCCGCAATTCCAAAAGGAATGTGGGCGTACCTGTTCAGCGCGGCGAGAACATGGGCGTGCCAAATTGTTTTACACCACGCCCCAAACACGCTGATTAGACAACACAATAGCGTTATGATTGGCCAGCCTGCGCAGGAAGGCTGGCTAATACATGACGGCATTGCCATTGTGTAGTGTGAATGGACAGCTGTTCAAATATGGCGCCCTGTGAAGGGACAGCCAATGGAAACACAGTAGCCACCACCAAACATCGCAGACGGGGCGCGGTATCCAGCATGCTGTGGCACGCTTCCGGGAAATCAGTAGGCGATGCTGATTCCATCCCTATTGCCCCTTCACGCACCAAAAGCAGGGAATTTCCCCTTCATGGTTGCCTCTGGTTTTGGAGCAGTGCAGTGAAAACGTAACCAGGCGCAACTTTTAAAATCACCGCCGGATTCCCCAAATACACGCTGCAATTTCGTAGCAATTTCACAGCGACGGTGACGGGGCTACTGATTGCCTGTCAGATTTTTCACCGCGGTTGCGGCGTGTAAAGGTACCCTTACCCTGACCCTACTATACAGATCCAAATACATAGGTGTAATTACTGCGGTGACACCAATTGGTTAACAGCTGCAACTCTGGTTTAATTTAATTTATGAAAGTCGCTTGCTCCGGTGTAAATCAAATATTTACATTTAAAGTAAATACACCCATGTAGAAGTTTATTAATGCATTCAATGGGATAATAAATCTTGCTATTCAGAACTCCAAAATTGACTTTGTTAAAGTGGTAGGCTAATATAGTAGCCTCACAATTCAAGGAGTCCCTAATTTGTCCTTGTATTCTTCTTTTTAAAGGGAACCTGTCACCACATTTAGGCATTTTAAACTGTGCCCACCAGCATTAACATAATGTAAATATGGTTCTTGTAACCCCTCTATGTGCCCAAACGTCCCCCTCATACCTGAGAAATGAACTTTTATTCTCTGTCGCCCTGCATCCTATTAGGCCCGAGAGTATGCTCTCTGGACCTGGTGGATTAGGTTCTCGCCGCCCCTTGCCAGCAAAACCTGCCTTGCAATTTGAAAATTCCTACCCCTCCTGTGGATGGCACGCTGAGTGACAGGCAAACTCGCGCCTGCACAGTGGAGCAGGTCACCGTCTCCTCCATTGAAGATAGTGCCAAGTTCTCGCAAGATTTGTGAAGTCTTGCCAGACTTCAACACTTCAATAGAGGAGCACGGTGACCCGCTCCACTTGCTGCTTTTTTGGTGCAGAAAATTCAGCATGCCTTTTTGATGATCACGTCCAGAGTCCTACATTCCCAATAACCTTCCCATAGCTGCCGAAGACTAGACGCTGAATGACCTATGACGTCATAATCATGTGACCTGTGGTCGTGGCCTACTCCCTCCTTAGAGCCAAAACCAGGAAGTGCACAAAAACGCCGTAGAACAATTGAGATGCTGCAGATTTTAACAGATCAAAGATCTGTAAAGATCTGCAACTAATACGCAGAGCAAAAAAGCGCCAATGTCGGCACAGCACACCCAATGTCACATTGACGTTGCCGGCTGCCAATTCATGCGTATTTGCAACGTATTTTTACAAATGTACCATAAAAATATTCAGTAAATACACAACATAGGCATAAGGCCTAAGGCTATGTACGCACATTGAGTATGTGGTTGCAGAAATTTGTGCACCAAATCTGCATCTCCTGGAAAATGCAACGCATTTTTTAAGCCTTTTTGAATAATTTTTTTGCATGCTTTTTCTCATGCATTTGAGGTGCAAAAATGCTGCAGATTTATTTCTGCTCCAAGTCTGCAAGCGAACTAAAGCAACACGTGCACCACACTTCAGAATTCTCATGCACTTTGCTGGCGTAAGGATAGGCGAAACTGGATTGTGACAAAACTGCACTAAATAACTTGACTAATTGCACTGTGTGCACATGGCCTATGGCAAACAAATTACAGAGATTATAACAGATTTGAGAAATGGTGTGATCTTACAGCCTTTAAACTGTTTAATATTGTAAACATTGTTATTTATAGTATGGTTAATATTTTTAGTTGTAATTGCAAACATACAACATACTTATCTTGGATTACAACATATGTAAAACCTGCACATTCTATCCATTGTTTAGTTTGATTTCATTTGTCATTTGGTAAAAAACTGCATCCATTTTTTATGATGTTTCACTATTTATCACCCTGTTGTAATGCGTTACGTTTTATTTTCCAAGATCGGCTAATCCAGTGAAATCTACGTTTATTGGAGATTCAGTCTGAACAATGTCAATGTTGCAGGAGCTGATAAATTTGTTACTAAATATCTCTATCTTTATCCTTTACCATCCAGATATACAATGCTGTAAAACTTTTAGGAGGATACTAAGGGATTTAACCAAATTATATAAAAAAAGCAGACTTTATCAAATTATCATAACATATGGATGCATTTTTTTGCACCAAGCAATTTGCTACTTTGGCATACTGTTTTATCCCCCAGCTTAGATAATAAACCCAATTTAACTAAACAATGGTTGACGTTTTCAGGTTTTTACTAATGTGTTGTCTGCTACTGTAAATATGTAAAATATAGTATTACCTATATAATTTATGTGACTGTTAACAAAATCAAAGTTTATAAATTGTAACACCACATATGTAATTATTTTGAGTACATTATAATCTGTGTAACTTGTTTTACATAGGCTGTAAAATACATCCTAAGAGCTAAAGATTAGAATGCAGAACATATTAGGGACTCCAGGAATTTTGAGGCTGTTAATGAATGTTAATGTTTCAATGAAGCCAAACATTTAACCAAGGTCCAGTTTGTAATTATGACTTTGAATCCTCTTGAAGGGTTAATAAACCTCTACGTGGAGGTAGTTGGAAATATACTTTGCTTAATTGAGAGGATTTTTGGATTTTTAAGGGAATATTTCTGTAGGATCAATTGACTAGTAAGCCATCTATATGGGCATGTAGGTTATAGGAAGCGGAACAAATGCTAATGTGATATCCGTGATTCAATGCTTTATTCCAGAGAAATCCATGGTTTTCATATATGTAAATCATCTGTTAAGATCTATGGGCCGGACACTGATCTCCTTGAGAATCTGCCTCCAAGAATTATTTTAAATAAAAGGGACGTTACCAATGTGAGACAAGCAAATAACACAGAACAGTAGAACTGAACTTTGTCTTCTTACAAACACATTTTTTTCAGTTCACGGAGGTGCTGTACTACAACAATATTTACAACACTGCTTGTGAGATAGAAGCTGGAGCTGAGGGGAAATTACAGTTATAATCACACAGAACTCTGTAGTGAGATCACAATGGCAGAGAGCGGCCAATACTCATCAATCTGGTATCTCCCCCTTCTATTTAAAATAAGCCCTAGAGGCAGATTCTCAGGGAAATCAGTGTATGGAACAGCTTATATACATATTATTTCTCTGGAATAAGGCCTTGGATCACATAATTTCTGGCATCATTTTATTCAGCTTTCTATGACCTACATGACCATATAGACCACTTAAAAGGGTTCATCCTATTGACAGATTCCTTTTAATTATTGACAATTATGTAGAATTTTATTAAAGGGAACCTGTCACATTCTTTTCAATATTAAACTGTCCCAGAAGTTCCCTGTATATATCTTTAAAAACAAAACACTTTTTATGGTCAGGTAAGTCCACTCCAAAACATTGACTTTGTTATCTTTTAGGCTACTTTCACATTTGCGTTCCCCTCCGCAGCCTTCTGCGGAGTGGAGCTGCAATGTAAGCGCAGCACAGCAAGCCCCTATCTTTATAATGGGAGCGCACGGTGCTGCGCTTGACTGCGCATGACCGTGCGCGCCCATTCACACCCATATGTGATCTGTGCGCAGGCATACGCCTGCGCACAAATCACCCAGTCTCGTCCGCACCAGAAATCCAACATGTTGCATCCGCCTGCGCACAGATCACATTTGGGAGGGAATTGCTTTTGTTCTTGGGTTGATATGCACATGTTAGACCAAAGCATTTTCATCACTGGGACACAGAACTCGTCTCCTTCTTGAATGATATTATAGTGGGTCATTCCCATATTGTTTGTTTTTGCATATTGATTGTACAGATGAACAAGGAACCTTCAGGTATTTGGAAATGACACCTAAGGATGAACCTGATTTGTGCTCAGTTCTCAGTTCTCTTCCTGATATCTTGGCTGATTTCTTTAGACTTTCCCATGATGCTACACAAATAAGCAGTGTGCTTCAAGTGTGCATTAAAACACATCCACACGTGTGTCTCAGATGTTGCCAAAAAACCTATCAGAAGCTTCCAAACACATGACATCATCATATGGGCTGTCCCAAATTGTTAAAAGGCAAATAATCTTAGTGTATGTGACTTTGCAGAAAGTAATAAAATTGCCTTAAAACATTCTCTCTCTCACTATTCTGGCATTTGAGAAATATCATTAATTATTGTAATCCTAATTGACTCAAAACGGGAAAGGTTTATTCTGATTTCATGTCAGATTGTGAGAAAAACATGCATATGTGACTTTTTATATAGGGGATGTAAACTTTTGATTCCAACTGTAGATGCATTCAGCCTTTACATGTGGATTTTTAAATAGTGTTTATTTCTGTATCCTACTACATAATCGTCTTATCGTGTCTGTCTCTCTGTAACGGAAATCCCGCGTCGATGATTGGTCACGGCCGGCCACGACTAATCAGAGAAACAGACAAAATTAGCTGCAGATGACCCCGTCCACTACTTCCTTGCATCTTGGCGGCGGAAAATGGCGTAGCTGTGGAGCAGGGCCAGCGTCAGCACCCGGCGTACCCGCCCAAATGCCGAGGCCTAGGCGTGACTGAGGGGCTCACTGTCGCCTGCCTGCATCTGAGGTCAGCGGCGACGCAGCCGGGAGATGACCAGCGCTAGCAAAGATCCCGACAACGACACGACCTGTAGATATCGCTGGAGTGTCACCAAGTGTGCTGCACGGAGGTCAGCGACGACGCAGCTGAGAGATGACCAGTGTAATCAGTAAGGTACCGTCACACTTGGCGACGCTCCAGCGATTCCAACAACGTTACTACCTGTAGGTATTGCTGGAGCGTTGCCAAGTGTGACGGTACCTTACTGATCGCTGGTGAGGTGTCACATGTGCAGATATATTGAACGAAGCCGTGCTGCTGATTGGTCGTGGCTGCCCGGTGTTGCCATTGCGATATTGGCGCAAAATTTAAACCCCACTCACAGCGAAAGCAATAACATTTAATAATAATGTATATATTTTACCCGGAAAATCCTGTGTATTTCTTTGCATTATTCTTACATCTTCATAAATAAACTACATACATATTCTAGAATACCCAATGCGTTAGAATCAGGACAGCATCTAGTGAAGTTATAAATGGTGAACATGTTAGTACAATGTTTGCTGGCTATGTTTTTGGTATAGATGGTATCTATGCCATGTATGCCATGTACCCATTAAGTAATTTGAATGGTATTTCTTTTCTTTTCATGCAACAATTTTGGCTAACTACACTTACTACTAGGAGATACTGTGCATCTTACTGAATGCTGTTCTGTTACTGAGATCATTGTATAATCAGTAAGTAGTGTACACCTACTCTCCCAGTGATGGCTTCAGGCATCTAGATTTCATTAATCAAGTCGATGGCATCATGAGACATTTGGAGCTCTTATAATAAAAATGGAGCTGTACAACAGTAAAGCTAATTAATTGTCACAGAATGTTGGACTACAAGAATTTTAGTCCACAATTTTGTTCATATATAACAAATAGTACATGTCAAAATAAAAAGCTTTGTAATATATTGTATTAGAAAAATCTTTCTTTCTCCTCCTGAACTGATCATTCATTCATAAAATTCTCAATTTATGAGTAATATCTGTATTTTGTGAATACTGGTTTTCTACTTATTTGAATGGATTACCGTTTGTGCTAATAAAGTTCAATGAGGACAGTTAGGCTATGTGCCCACTCTCTGTTTTTGCATTTTTTTGGTTGCATTACTGTAGCAAAAACAGCAACGACTGCTTTAACATTACGGTCAATGTGATTCTCAAAAAGCTGTGCCCACTATGTGCGTTTTTGGGTGCTGTGTTTTTGTTACAGAAATCGCTTGTTTTTTTAATTTAATTAACATGCTCATTTTTGGGTTGTATTTTCCCCATTTTAAAACCCGCCCCTCAAAAAGCACCACAAACAGATGGATATTCACACAGTGCATTTGTGGTGCTTTTTTACAGCGATTTCCAAAACAAAAACGCTGCAATACTCACCCTCCCCGGCGAGCCCACGGTGATTCCCTTCATTCTTCTTCCATGCACTAGCAGAAGCTGTGTTTGTCGAGCGTCAAGGACCTGCACCATGTGACTAGTTATGTGACTCAGGCTGATACATAGTGTTTAGATCACAACTTTTTCAGTTAATTGCATTCCTTACATATATGGTTATCAAAAAAGACCCCAAGGGACTATGGAATGTCCTTAAAAATCTCAATTCTTTATTAAAGAGCTTTAAAAAAGCACTACAGTGCAAAATTCAGTTACAAAACTTTTTTCAAAAGACAATACAGTTAATTATTGAGGAAACTAGATAAACTTCAGTATGGAAAGGTCTAAAAAGAGGTCAGAATATTGTATTAGGTACCTCCGGGCTCACAAGGAAGATAACCATACTCTGTCTCACTGACCTGACATGTGACCGCCCCTATTGTACCCAGCAACTACTGCTCAGCACTGTTATGATGAAACACAGTGTTCCAATTCAATGGTCTTAACAAGGTCTGCTATTTAGCATAACTGTGCTGTATCAGCCGACTGGTCTCTGTGGCTAATCATTATCATTGCCCGTATACTAAATAAGCACAAGCATCTACACAAAGGTTCAAAACCACAGTCTTATTAATACCCAGTCACACAAACCAAGACCCATTGATATGTGGATTCATCTCCAGTAGCTAAGCTCATTGCTGCCATACAATAAACAGATCAATCATTCACATGTCACCCAGTAGAATGGTACCGACCTGAGTGGTTAGAGCTCCAGTCACCCCGACGGCGTTTCGTCTGGTGAGACTTCTTCAGGGGGTCAGTGCGCACTGAAAGTTGACCGATGTTATACATGAAAATAGAGTGAAAGGCAAGTCCATTAGGAGAAAGAAGAAATTTTCTTTCATAAAATATATTACAAAGTTGTTTACTTTCATGTGCACTATTGATTTATTAAATACAAATTATAATGATTATTCTTTAAAGAAGCACTCCCATAAAAATTTTTGTCCTCTTAATGTAATGCAGTCATTATATTATATATCACTGTATATTTACAATTGCTCACCTTGCACTCCTACCTAGTTAACTCTTCTGTTTTCCAGTAGGTTCATGAGATCGCATAATTGAAAATAAAATAGCAGAATACATCTAAGCGCTACATAGAAACAGAAAATCTCTACATTACATCACTACAAATGTCAATGCAGGGGGGAGGAGGGAGCAGCTGGGGCAGGAGTTGAAGAGTAGGATGACTCATGCAGAGAAAAGTGACTTCCTGTTTCTAAATAGAGTACTAGAAAGAGAAGAATTAATTGTGCAAAAAGTCAAAATGAGCAATTGAAAGTACACATTGCTATATAATATGATAATTGCAATATATTAACAGGATTAAAAATGTGATGGGAGTGTGGCATTAACTTCGGTTGACAAAAATATTAAATAAGGACATTCCTTTTTAAAGCAGCTTTTGTTACAAGTTGAATGATCTCTGAATGGCTAATTGCAAACCAATCACCAGTCTCTTTAATAGCATGTTTAGACAAGACTGTACACAGAGCTATTGGTATCTCATGAAAATCCCTTTCCTTGAATAGCTAATTTAGGGTGAGACACAAGGGATCTCCAGATCTGCCAGGTTTTGTCAAATTTAGTGTGAGGCATTGGGGGTTAAGAACACACACAACCAGTATCTGTCAATGTACAAAGCTTCTCTGTCACTGATAGCAAGACCCAGTTTTTTGTAATTTACTTCACAGAGAAAGGGTATGGCTTAGTACACTGCCTGAAAAGGATTTGTAAATGTAATCCCTTCATAACCTAGGATGTATTGGTGTGTCCTAGGTTGTGCCTCTGCTTTTGATTGTGGTCTCACATGCTGAGCTTGCATCTTTACCAGCACAAAAGTTTGGGGTCACCCAGACAATTTACTGTTTTCCATGAAAACTCATACTTTTATTTATCAAATGAGTTGCAAAATGAAAAGAAAATATAGTCCATTGACAAGGTTAGAAATTGTGATTTTTATTTGAAATAATAATTTTCTCCTTAAAACTTTGCTTTAGGCAAAGAATGCTCCCTTTGCAGCAATTACAGCATTGCAGACCTTTGGCGGGTACTATTTAATGAAGCTGCCATGATTATGAGGAGCTGTGAGGCATCGATTTCTCACACTAGAGACTCTAATGTACTTGTCTTGTTGCTCAGTTGTGTAGCGGGGCCACCCACTTTTTTTTCTACTCTGGTCAGAGCCTGTTTTATAGAACAAACAAATGTAATGCTCCAGATTCTCAACTACAGTAGCTCAAAGGAAGGTCAATTTTATAGCTTCTCTAATCAGCCAAACTGTTTTCAGCTGTGCTAACATACTTGTGCAAGGGCTTTGTAGGGTTTTCTTAACATCCATTAGCCTTCTTAGGCTGGCTTCACACCATGGTAAGATCTGATCCGGGGCTGTCAGGATGACCCTGACAGCCCCGGACCAGATCAGCACACAGAACCGGAGGCCTAATATGCCCTCCGGTCCGGTGTGCTGCCGGACGCAGCTGCCGCCGCTGATCAGTCGAGACCGCGGCTCGTGGGGAGCTAGCCGCGGTCCTCCCGGACCGATGCAATCATAGGCTCCCATGTTAGGAAGCGCCGGATTGCACCGGATCCGGGGGAATCCGAGAAAATCCGAGATACAGCAATTTGGGGAGATTTTGCTCCACGGACACAAAAACGTTGTGTACGGTGAGAAAATCTGATTTCTCCCGGATTCTGCCGAGAGAAGATGGAAACCGATGGCAGAGAGGATACTATGGGGCCAAAATCCGGTCCGGGGCTGTCTGGTTTACACCGGACAGCCCCGGATCGGAACTTACCGTGGTGTTAAGCAAGCCTAACACAGTTAGCAAACACAATGCACCATTAAAACACTGGAGTGGTGGTTGTTGAAATAGGCCTCCATACACTTACAGAATGTAGATATTGCATTAAAAAACAGACATTTGCAGCTAGAATATCATTTACCACATTAACAATGTATAGAGTGTATTTCTGATTCATTTATTGTTAGCTTCATAGAAAAAAAATGTGCTATAAAGAAAAATTCTAAATGACCCCAAACTTTTGAACGGTAGTGTACCTCAATAGATCTTGGAATATTAACAGTTTCCACAATAGAATGTATTTAAAAAATGTTTTTTCTGTGCTGAGATAATCTCATAAATGTGCCCCTGCTATTTACTATAATGGAAAACCATGCAGGTCATGGTCTGATCATACCATGTCTTCTGGGCAGGTGCGACTCAAAAGAGAGTCAACTGCTTATTCTTTTTGTAAGGTAAAATCTTTCCCTCCTTTTTAAAAAAAATGTTTAACTGCAAGGAAATAATTATTTGCAATTCCATGCTGTAATGTCTATATATCATTTTGCTTCCTCCCCAGCCCAGGAGATATATGAACAGACCATGTAGTCAGACACGGCTATTGCACAGTACATAGCAGGGGCACATTTATACAAGATTATCTCAGCATAGGAACATCTTTTTTTAAACACATCCAGTTGTGGAAATTGTTACCATTCCAAGATCCGGTGATTAAAAATGAACCTTAAAACTAACTTTGTTAATTGGAAAACCCCATTAAAATGGAGCTTCCTTGGTTGTTTTCAATCCAATAAGTTTTTTTTAATTTATTAAGTCAAATATACACAAACATATACAAATGTGACATTCAATGCATGCTAACAGAGCGTACTAAAGTAGAACAGCAAGGTAATAACCACCTAGCTATGGGGAAGGGGGGGAAGGATAGGCTGGGTGGGGGATGGGGAGGGGAGGAAAGGGAGGGTAGAGAGTGTCTATCTTCGCTTCCTTGGTTATGTCCATGGAGTAGCTGCTGGCTGTGCCAGTAGTTAGAGGGTCAGAACCAGGGACAAAACCAAGTTTTAAAACTGTAGTCTGTGAAATAGCTGGTCGGGATCCAGGAGGTTAGTCAAGACAAGTTCAAATTACCTGAAGTCTGAATTAGGGGAATGGCAGAGAAAAAGGATGTCAAGGCCACAATCCAGATCAGGATTGGACACAAAATAATGCAAGAGAACTAAATGCCAGAACTAAAGGGAAATCAAATAAAATAAGTGCAATTGAGAGCAGAATGGCAGATTAACTAGGATGTGCCACAGGCTATAGCAGGGGTCTGATTACTGCTGCTGAACAACAGAACAGCACACACATTCTCCCTAACTTGGTTTCACCACAAGTCACCGGCACACCAGTATTTATAGGTAGACCCCACCTGCACTAGCAATGATATCCATACCGCTTCCTAAATCACTTATGCCGCAAAGTGAATGTGCCGTCACCTAATGACTGTCAGAAGTTGCTAGTGCAGATCTATGTATGGGACAGTTACCTTACTAATCCTTGACAAATATTCCAAGATATGATCTATAAAGAATGAATGTAATATTTCACATTTCTTATGACAATTAAGGTGCTATATGCTAATGCCTTTTATTGGTTTGATGTTCTGTTTTTAATAATATTAATTATTACTTATAGTGGCATATAGTTTTCACAGATGTGAAATTAATTGTTTTATTATTCATATTACAATAATAATTCTGTAACATTTTATTAAAGCTTCTTACACTTAACTGCTTCCACAACAGGTAGTGCTACCAACTTTTATTTTGGAGAAAAGATCACTGCTGGAAATGTATGCAAACTTCATGGCACATCCAGATCTATTTTTGTCCATTGCAGCTGGGACAACCCCCGAGGACCGCATGATCAGCTTTGTGGAATATTATTTGACAGCCTTCCATGAAGGTCGAAAGGGAGCAGTTGCCAAGAAACCCTACAACCCAATTATAGGTGAAACATTTCACTGCAGCTGGGATGTTCCCAAGAATAAAGTGAAGCCTTGTAGAACTCATGGTACCTGCATACAAGCCAAAGAGATTAACTCAGCCCAGGGATCTGAAAATGAATCTTACAATGTGCGTTTTGTGGCTGAACAAGTATCCCATCATCCACCTGTATCTTGTTTTTACTGTGAATGCAAAGAGAAGATGATGTGTGTAAATACTCATGTATGGACCAAAAGTAAATTTCTTGGAATGTCTGTTGGAGTTTCAATGGTTGGAGAAGGTATGTAGCACTATCATTTTAAAGGGTTTTTCCCGTAATATATTTAGAGGCTCGGTTATAGTTGTTTAAACGTTGTGGGTCTGATTACTGAGGATCTCACAAATCTTCAGAATGGAGGTCCCTTGTGTAAATGGTGCAGTAGTGCTTAAGCATGTTCACCAGTTCATTTATGATGTATGTTAGTGACAGAGATAGAGATACTTGAGCATAATGCTCAAGCCATCTCTATCGGTGCCATAGGCTGCAAACAGAGGGATGATCACACATATAGGGCTCTTCCTCAGATGGCTACTGCCGCTTGCTAAGGTTTCTACGCACAGTAAAAATATCTATAGGAGCCTGCCACTGACGCCTGGCCTACTGTTTATAAAAGTTGCCTGTTTTCGATGCCTGGAAAGAGATTTGCAGTGCTCTTATTCGATGGCCATGGCCTATCAACATGGCTGCTGATCCAGGGTTCTGCATATTTTTTTGCTCAACTCTAATGGTCCTTGGAAACCTAAAAACAGACATATGCCCCTTTCAAAAGTGTAAATTTAAGAAAAATTGAGAGTGCTCAGTGAATGATAGCTTTTATTTGCTAACTGAAAAGGTGATGTCAAATAGCAGTCTTTCAAGACCATTTTGGTCCCTTTATCAGGAATAGTATAATATGATATCTGAAGAGTCACATATTTATACCCAACAAGACAGGAATAATCCATTAATAAGACAAGTGATGTAAAGCTGGACTACCAGTACTTGGAGGGGAGAAACAGTTATGGCAGTAAATATTAGAGCAGCTCATAAATAACGAGTGTGTCATGGAGCGGTATAACAGTAAAGGGGATAAGGAAGCTGGATGGTAAGTTGGGCAAAATGCGATCAGGGGAACCAGTCTGACCCCTAGATTGGGGTCCCCTGGCTGACCCTGTTCCCATAAGTACCTCTGAAGGTGAGGAAATCCGGGCAGCCACCCTTGCTTTTTGCTCCTGATCAGCCCTAGGCTAAACCCCCTCTCCTCCACCCATGGATCGAGAAGCACAGCAAACCCCACAAAATAAGGAAAACAGCATTAAGGCTTTAGCACAAAGTGCACACATGTCCTCTCCGCTCACGGTCTTGCAGAGACTAAACTCTATGAGTGACATCTGCAGGTGGAAGAGGAAACTATTTAAAGGCTGGGCGAGTGGACAGCAGAGTAACCTGACACACCCCCTCACCTGAAGTGCTGTAAACGCATAGAAAGCAGAAGCTTCTAACATTAACACTGAACGTACAAAAGGAAATTTACTCCAATTTAAACTACTGTAGGGCTTTTCACATTGACTACATAGCAGTCAACACATTGTCCACTCGTTGAGGTCTGGCTCGTGGTTGTTGTGCTGCCTCTCCAAAGTGATTATTTTAGATGTGTCTCTTATGTGTTGTATGAATTCTTAGAGGACTATACATGAGTGCAATCATTAGAAGATTAAATCAGAAGGCGGGATGGACGCTCTGTATTTTTACATCACTACATTTTATTCATCTGTAATTTTTTTTTAATTTTCTATGTTGGATATCTGAAAATAAATCAAAGGAGCATGAATGTTTAGTATTATTAGCAAATCTCTTTTTATGTTTTAGACTAATTCACTTCTCTGTCACCCTTCTGTGTTTTTTATAGTCCACTTTAAAACTATTTATTCTCCCACGTTATTAGTATGAGACTTTCTCCGCTCTCTATACTCTGGTTACCATGAAATTTAATTTTCTATGTTGAGTAAGTTATAATGGCATCTCACTTTTGAAAGAAAACATAGACATAGACCACATACAGTATGATTGGTATGTGGACTGGGGAAAAGGGTCAATTCCACTTTTTGCTAACCTCAACAGATAGCACAAAAAATGGGACCTTCCTTTACGAATTAATATTGACAGTAATGATTGTCCAGTTTCTGAATATCCAGCTAATTTGAACTGTTTATAGGTTTCAGGACACTATACGTATTGTGTCCAGAACCCCATATATTTTCTTTAAGAGACAATTAAGGAGAGACCTAGTAAATATGTGATGGTTTCCCTTCATGTCCAAACAGAATTATTGTTAAACAGCTAAAGATTAAAGGGGTATTCCCATTTTCAAGATCATATCCCAATATGTAGTAGGTGTAATAATATATATATTATAAGTAGTTGTAACCAAGGATACATAAGCTACTATAATGTCCTGCACATGAAGTAGGCAACCTAGCTAATCAGGAGAATTATATTACATTTCTAATTTAAGGTACCGTATTTTCTAATATCATTATTACCAAATTATTATTATGCTATGAAATTAATAGCACTATATAAATGAATAAATATTATTATATTATTACATGTTATATACAGTATATTGGAATAGGACCTTGAAAATTGGAATTCCCGTTTAAATAGTATTTTAATACATAAGGCCCCACTTTTGTAAATCAACCAATAACAGATATTTTTTGCTTCCTAGTTTTAATAGAAATATAACTTAGACACTCCCCAGTAGGTCATGCAGCCGATGATGTAGAAAATGTATGGCTACATCTCCGGTAGCTGATCAACAGGGGCTCTCCCTACTCATAAAGCCATCAATTTATGATCAACCACAGTAAAGGTCATGAAATAGATAATCAGCCTTTTTAATCCTCAGGTTCTAGACAAAAATATCTCGATGTTAGGTCACAAGGCTGTTCTTTTGCTAGTAGAAAAATGAGTCTTCATACATTTATATTTGATGTTCCTGTTACCACTCTATTTGAGTTCAATTATTCCTTAATTATTTAGGGATTTGTGATCTGGTGTGGATTTCACAGACTTCTTGATTGCTATTATACTCTCTACCAGGCTCATCAATGAAGGCATGGTGAAAGAAAGGTGATTTAGCCAAAAATTGCAGGAAAGGGCTCGCAACAGTTAAGGCCACCATAAACATTAGGTGGCTGCAGCCGAATTATTGTTTGACTAGCAGCTACAGTGGGTATGGAAAGTATTCAGACCTCTTTAAATTTTTCACTCTTGTTTTTTCATTGCAGCCATTTGGTAAATGTAAAAAAAAAAATCATTTTTTTTCCTCATTAATGTACACTCTGCACCCCATCTTGACTGAAAAAAACAAATGTAGAAATTTTTGCAAAATTATTAAAAATGAAAAACTGAAATATCACATGGTCATAAGTATTCAGACCCTTTGCTCAGACACTCTTATTTAAGTCACATGCTGTCCATTTCCTTGCGATCCTCCTTGAGATGGTTCTACTCCTTCATTAGAGCCCAGCTGTTTTTAATTAAACTGATAGGACTTGGATTTGGATAGGCACACACCTGTCTATATAAGACCTCACAGTTCACAGTGCATGTCAGACCAAATGAGAATCATGAGATCAAAGGAGTTCAGAGACAGAATTGTGGCAAGGCACAGATCTGGCTAAGGTTACTAAAGAATTTCAGCAGTACTCAAGGTTCCTAAGAGCACAGTGGCCTCCATAATCCTTAGATGGAAGAGGTTTGGGACCACCAGAAATCTTCCTAGACCTGGTCATCCAGTCAAACTGAGCAATCGTAGGAGAAGAACCTTGGTGAGAGTGGTAAAAAAGAATCCCAAGGTCACAGAGGCTCAGCTCCAGAGATGCAGTAGGGAGATGGGAGAAAGTTCCACAATGTCAACTATCACTGCAGCCCTCCACCAGTTAGGCCTTTATAGCAGAGTGGCCCGACAGAAGCCTCTCCTCAGTGCAAGACATATGAAAGCTCACATAGAGTTTCCAAAAACACACATGAAGGACTCCCAGACTATAAGAAATAAGATTCTCTGGTAGGAGGAGACGAAGATCAAACTTTTTGGTGATAATTCTAAGCGGTATGTGTGAAGAAAACTAGGCACTGCTCATCACCTGCCCAATACAATCCCAACAGTGAAACATGGTGGTGGCAGCATCATGCTATGGCAGTGTTGTTCAGCTGCAGGAGCAGGACAACTGGTTGCAATTGCAGGAAACATGAATGCGGCCAAGTACAGTGATATCTTGGATAAATCATCTTCCAGAGTTCTCTGGACCTCAGATTTGGCCGAAGATTCACATTCCAACAAGACAATGGCCCTAAGCATACAGCTAAAATAACAAAGCAGTGGCTTCAAGACAACTCTGTAACCATTCTTGACTGGCCCAGCAAGAGCCCTGACCTAAACCCAATTGAGCATCTCTAGAGAAACCTGAAAATGTCTGTCCACCAACATTCACCATCCCATCTGACAGAACTGGAAAGGATCTGCAAGGAAGAATGGCAGAGGATCACCAAATCCAGGTCTTAAAAACTTGTGGTATCATTTCCAAGAAGAGTCATGGCTGTACTAGCTCAAAAGGGTGCTTCTACTCAATACTGAGCAAGGGGTCTCAGTTTTTCTTTTTTAATAAATTTGCAAAAATTTCTACATTTCTGTTTTTTTTCAGTCGAGATGGGTGCAGAGTGTTCATTAATGTGAAAAAATTAACTTTTTCAATTTTCCAAATGGCTGCAATGAAACAAAGAGTGAAAAATGTAAAGGATTTGAATGCTTTCCATATCCACTATATCTTCCCTGCCCCCTTATACACAGGAACACTGGCTCAGTTGAGCTTCGATGTGTTCTCTATGAGATAGCTGTTTCCAGGCTCCACTGACAGTGGCTTATCTACAGGGAGAACAAAAGTCTTGGCAGCTGAAATTCAGCAGGATGAGTCCTTCCTACACCCGATGTCATCTATCTGAAGAGAGTTTAGGGCTCCCATAGGTATTAGACTGTAGTCCAACTTTAGTCTGATATGTATGGGGTCTTTAGAGTAGTTGAACTTGTAAATGCCTAAGGGCCCCTTCACATCAGCATATTTGTCCGGACCTGGCCGATCCGGACAAAAAACGCATCTGCCGCATGTGCCGCCTAACGGGCGCGCGATGCACTGGCGGTACACTTGCGGCACACTTGCGGCAAACTCCATGCATTATCTACGGGGCTTGCGGCAAGTGCCGTATTGCTGAGATCCGGCACTTGCGGTCGCGCAAAATAACCGCAGCAGACCTAGTTATTTTTCGCTGCCGCAAGTGCCGGATGTCGGCAATACCGCACTTGCCGCAAGCCCCATAGACAATGCATGGGGCTTGCCGCAAGGGCAGCGCAAGTGCGGCCGTTAGGCGGCACTTGCGGCAGATGCGCTTTTGTCCGGATTGGCGAGAGCCGGACAAAAACACTAATGTGAAAGGGGCCTTAAAGGGGTTTTCCCACAAAAAAAGTTCATTTTAAAGTTCATTTTAATCAATAGGTCTTGGAATAAAAAAAATTTCCACATTTGCATGTGTTTCAAAAAAGTGTTCCTGTGCTGCTATGTACAGTTTAATTCTGGTGTTTGATCGTGCAGGGAACACGGTCTGATCATACCACATCTCCTGGACAGGGAAGGATGAAAAAGAGTATACATTCATTACAGAGTATACAGACATTACAGGTCGGTATCTTGGCTTATTCCTTTTTGTGAGGTAAAATACTTCCTTCCCTGTTTGTAAAAAAAAAAAAAAATGTTTTACCTCAAAGAAAGTATTATTTGTGATCCCGTGCTGTATACTCTTTTTCGTCCTCCCCTGTCCCGGAGATGTGATATGATCAGATCGTGTTCCATGCACGGTTAGAAACAAAAATGAAACTGTACATAGCTGGGGCACATATATAAGATTATCTCGGCACAGGAACATTTTTTTGAAAGTTATGCAGTTTTTGAAATTATTATTTTTCTAAGATGTATTGAATAAAATGAACTTTAAAATGAGCTGTGTTCATGGGAAAACCCCTTTAAATGTAGAGTTAGTAATTGCAAACATTATAGCTTTGGCTGAATGTACACATACCAAATGCAAACCTCTAGCTACTGCAAATCAAATTGCTCTTGTAACTATGTCTTTCATCACCATTAGAAAGAAACTTTATAATAAATGTAAGGAATCAGAGATAAAAGCGAAGTGGCTAAATACAAAAAGAATATTCTTGTGTAAAAGAATTTAAATGGGTTTTCTGGGACCTTGGTATTAATGGCCTATCCTTCCTAATGTATCAATCCTATCCCTTTATTGTATAGATGTCTTTAGGATTGTGATCAACAGAAATGTTCTTAAAGCACAGTGGCAAAAGGACAAGTTTGAAAATGTTGATTACAACTTTTGTGGGCTTAAAAATATTATTTAGTCATTAACTTTAGCAGAACATACCTTCTTCCCTGATCTGCAATGCCAGTCACATACAGTCATGGGTGAAAGTGTTGGCACCCTTGAATTTGTTCCACAAAATGAAATATTTCTACCAGAAAATTATTTCATGTTATACACATATTTATTTCATTTGTGTGTTTTGGAACAACACAAAAAAGACAAATTAGACATAATTTCACACAAATCCTCAAAAATGTGCTGGAAAGAAATTACCGTATATACTCGTGTATAAGCCGACCCGTGTATAAGCCGACCCCCCTACTTTTGCCCCAAAAATCTGGAAAAACCTATTGACTCGTGTATAAGCCGAGGGTGGACCTCAGCAGAGGTATACAGCCCCCAGCAGTGTGGTATACAGGCCCCCCCAGTGGTATACAGGCCTCCCCAGTGGTAGTATACAGCAGCCCCAGTGGTCGTATACAGCAGCAGCCCCAGTGCTGTATACAGCAGCAGCCCCAGTAGTATATACAGCCCCAGTGGTAGTATACAGGCAGCCCCAGTAGTATATGCAGCCCCAGTGGTAGTATACAGGCAGCCCCAGTAGTATATACAGCAACCCCAGTGGTATACAGCAGCCTCCTCAGTGGTATATACAGACCCCACCAGTATATACAGCAGCCCTAGTGGTATATACAGAAGCCCCAGTGGTATATACAGCAGCCCCAGTGGTATATACAGCAGCCCCAGTGGTATATACAGCAGCCCCAGTGGTATACAGGCCTCAGCAGTATATACAGCAGCCCCCAGGGGTTATACAGCACCCCCCAGGGGTTATACAGCGGCCCCCAGGGGGTACCCAGCAGCCCCCTGGGGGTACCAACAGCCCCCAGGGGGTACCCAGCAGCCCCCTGGGGGTACCAACGGCCCCCAGGGGGTACCCAGCAGCCCCCTGGGGGTACCAACAGCCCCCTGGAGTACCAACAGCCCCCAGGGGGTACCCAGCAGCCCCCTGGGGGTACCAACAGCCCCCTGGGGTACCAAAAGCCCCCAGGGGGTACCCAGCAGCCCCCTGGGGGTACCAACAGCCCCTGGGGTACCAACAGCCCCAGGGGGTACCCAGCAGCCCCCAGGGGGTACCAACAGCCCCCAGGGGGTACCAACAGCCCCCAGGGGGTACTAACAGCCCCCAGGGGGTACCCAGCAGTCCCCTGGGGGTACCAACAGCCCCCAGGGGGTACTAACAGCCCCCAGGGGGTACCCAGCAGCCCCCTGGGGGTACCAACAGCCCCCAGGGGGTACCCAGCAGCCCCCTGGGGGTACCAACAGCCCCCAGGGGGTACTAACAGCCCCCAGGGGGTACCCAGCAGTCCCCTGGGGGTACCAACAGCCCCCAGGGGGTACTAACAGCCCCCAGGGGGTACCCAGCAGCCCCCAGGGGGTACCAACAGCCCCCTGGGGGTACCAAGCAGCCCCCAGGGGGTACCCAGCAGCCCCCTGGGGGTACCAACAGCCCCCAAATGCTGGCACTCAGCCCCCTTGTAAGGCTTCCCCCCCGCTGCTTATACATTACCATTCCGGTGTTCTGATCCGCGCCGCTCCTCGCTGCTTCTTCATGCTCCGTCCTCGCTGACTGCATCCGGGATCTCCATTCTCCGGCCGTCGCGCGATGACGTCACATCGCTGCGACAGCCGGAGATCCCCGGATGCAGCCAGCGAGGACGGAGCATGAAGAAGCACCGAGGAGCGGCGCGGATCAGAACACCGGAATGGTAATGTATAAGCAGCGATGGGGGGGGCCTTACAAGGGGGGGTGAGTGCCAGCTTTTGGGGGGAATATATGAACTGCTTCCCCCTGCGCTGATTGACAGGGGGAAGCAGTGCATATATAATGAGCGGCCCCACGTGATGGGGCCGCTCATACAGCAGCCTCCCCCCGCCTCCTCCAGCCTCCACAGCCCCGGCCCCACAGCCCCCACCACACGGGTCTACCGTATAGACCCGTGTATAAGCCGAGGGGGGACTTTTCAGCCCAAATTTTGGGCTGAAAAACTCGGCTTATACACGAGTATATACGGTAGGTACTTTTCCAAAATTGTGGCTAAACAACTTTGTTCTGAGGATCTGATGCTCATTCAAGCTCACTTGTGGCAAGTAACAGGTGTAGGAAATATGAAAATCAGACCTGAAACCAGATAAAAAAGGGAGATGTTGAATCAATCTTTGCGTTGTGTGTGTCTGTGTGCCACACTAAGCATGGAGAACAGAACGAGAAGAGAACTGTCTGAGGACTTGAGAACTAAAATTGTTGAATAATATCAATAACATCATGTTTCTAAATCCATTTCCAGAAATCTTAATGTTCCTTTGTTCTTGGTGCACAACATAATCAATAAGTTTAAAATCCAAGGCACTGTAGCTAATCTCCCTGGACATGGACATCAGATAAAAAAATTGATGAATGGTTGCAATGCAGGATAGTCTGGATGGTGGATAATCAAGTTCCAAACAAATTTTAGACACTATGTGTGCATCTCACCTATGCATTATGTAAGCAGCTGCTCCCCTCTATTAAAACGTTGTGAGTGGTTGGTCCATCTGCATGAATCACCAGCGCTGCCTCCAGTTCCTAATTGGGGAAGTTCCTAGCACCTAGCTTGTGCATTGTAGGATTAGATTGGCCATTATACAAGTTTTTTTGGAAAAACAGATAAGGTAACTTTTTTTCTTGGTTTAGCTATTGCAAGTGTAGACTGGGACCTGCAATAAGTGAGGACCCTTGATGCTTTGGGTTGCTCGTTTCCGTATTTTAGCCAAAATACCAACTAATACCTCACATTTTTTATGCACGTTTTATCATTATTGCAGGGTGTATTGGAGCTCTCTGAGTTTGGTAGGTAAAATGGTAGGTCTGTCATGTGGGGTACACACTCATGTAGTGTTTAACTTGCCCGCCATACTCAGCATCACTAATAGGCCATTGTTCAGACACGGTACATATAGTCATGTGGTGCTAACTGGCCCGCTAATAGGCTCCCAGATAAAAAGGGGAGATGTTAGCTCAGTCTTTGCATTGTGTGTCTCTATATGTCACACTAAGCTAGGAGAAAAGAAAGAAAAGAGAACTGTCTGAGGACTTGAGAAAACTAAAATTGTTAAATATCAATATCAAATTTCTAAGTCCATCTCCAGAAATCTTACTGTTCCTTTGTCCTTGGTGCGCAACATACCATATTTTTCGGATTCTAAAATGCACTTTTGTTCCCCCAAAGTTTGGGGGAAAGTGGGGGGTGCGTCTTATAATCCGAATCTATGGTCCTATACTGCAGGGGAGAGTGGGGGAGGCTCTGGAGTGTGTCTGGGGGCTGGAGGAAGCTGGCTGCAGGAGGCAGCGGGATGTCACATGCTCCCACTCATCAGCCTCATGTAATATGCACTGCACCCGCTCTCCATCACCTCGGCGCTGAAACTGCGCCGAGATATGGACTGGGGGAGCGGCACATTTTATATGTGCCTGCAGCTCCCCCATGCTGGATATAGCCTTCCCATCACTCTGTATGGCCCCTCATGCTGCTGCCCATTCTAAAATAACAAACACTTTTTACTTACCTCTCCGGCGCTGTCCTCCATTGCTGCCTGGTTGCCGCACTTCCTGAGTCCCTGGGAAGCTGGTCATGTGATCGGACATGCAGTGATGATGTCACTCTACTGTGACGATCACATGTCCGGCTCCCCGAGATACAGAAGGACTCGAAGTGCGTAAAGCAGGGAGCCACAGAGGACAACGCCGGAGAGTTAACTTTTTTATGTTTGGTGTGGAACTATATCCAATTTGGCTTTAGGACAATTCTTTTTGTGTTTTTTCATTGAAGACAAATTAAATGAAGATAATAATACCAAAGAATTTGTGATTGCAATCATTTTCAGGAAGAAACTGAGTATTATCTGACAGAATTACAGGGGTGTCAATACTTTTGTCCACAACTGTATGTGATTTGTTAGATCCCATTTAACATAAAAATTTTTTTTTTTTTTTTTTTTTTTTTATACTTTAGGTGATTGAATTGTTTATGGTGGAACAAAAATGATTGTTCTCAGCAGCACACCTTCTGGTGCAAACTGCAGAAGTGCTTCTGATAAATTTCAAGGCCCCACATTGGCAACATTTTGGGGCCCCTTTGAGACTGTGCTCTGGTTACTCCCCAGCTACAGTTCCACCTCAACCCCAGCTCTGCCTCCACCACTTCAACATTACACTGTCTTACTGCCCAGTCTGGAAAAACTACTCTTCTGCACTCCCTTCCCCCCCAAAGTGGGCTGAGTAGTTGTCATAAGAACAATCATTCATATGCAATTTTCACACTTACAGTCACAAGCTGACAAGCTGCTCTTTATAATTCTTTTAATGTTCAGTGAAAAGCTGAGAAGCAAGAGGAAAATCTGTCACATGACCATAAGTATGAAAATTGCATATGAGTTGAGTGTCCATGTGATGACCGCTGGAACCAGCAAGAACTGAATCCTGACCGTGCTGTTGGGATTATGCTACACTGCTTAATTTTATAATTACATGGTTTGTCCAGGTATGAGATGAACGTCTGTAGACCCTGTAGGTGACTGCAGGCCTCTGAATTCTCACAGTATGTACATTTCACACTGTCAAGATTCTCCCGTGCCAGTGGCAAAATCGGATGGTCATGTGAACACAAGCATGAAATTTGTATATGTCTGGCCACATTCTGACTAGATGTGTCCAGCCTTGCTCAATTCATTTTCATTGGTTGAGGCCACAAATATCTAGTAGGCACATAACTTCATGTATGTAAATCTCATACTTCTGGTTTCATGACCTCCCACTCTCAACGCCGGCACCAGAGTATCCTGACAGCATGAAGTGTGCGCAGTGTGAGAATTCAGAAATCTGCAGACAAATGGAGTGACTACAGACTTATCAAAGGCCTTTGACCCGTTGAAGCGCAACAAGTGCGCGAAAATGGTGCCGTCGTCTGTTCAGGCACCCCCTCCCTGCACGATGTTCTAACGAACCTGTAAATAAAGCACCGCAGCAATTCATCCCGGTGAGTGCCATCTCTTTTTTCCTTGGAGTTGCTTCTTACCTGCCTGTTGTGCCTGACACCATTCTTTACCAGCACAGAGCAGTCACAGACAGGCAGCGTTGATTCAGCTGTTACTGCTGATGTCGCGTCAACAGAGCAGCAGCTTTTCATTCACTCTGCTCTGCAGACAGGGTAGGACAGCCAACATTCTGCAGTTAGCTAGCTGGCTCCCCCAGATAGGCAGCTAGGAGCCAGCTATCAATCGCTGATGCGGTTACGTGACATATCACTTTATCGTTACCGGCCAATCACATCTTTAAAGTCCTGGCAGTGATCGGACTTGTTCTCCTCGGGTCCCGGACAGCCAGCATTTATTTTTTTTATCTTTAACACATTTTTTTCTCTTTTATTTGCTTTCACAGTGTAAATAGATACACTGGGAAAGCAAAACTTCAGCCCCAAAATGTCACAGGGGATTTTTCCTCCCCCGTGTGACATCACATCCTGCTTTTCCTCATGCGCCCACGTTTATAGGCGCTGGAATTGCGCATTGTCTGAACGTCGATGTTTAATTCTAGCGCTTATAACGGGGCCTATGAGAGAAAGAGCGTGCATATTTGCACAAACAATTGACTTGTTCAACCTTTTTACGCTCAAGCTTTCGGCCTCAAAAGCGCGGCTGAAAATAGCGCAGTGTCTGCACAGCAAAAGTGAATTTCCATTTATTTGCCGGGAAACGCAGATGCAGGTGCGCTTTTGGGGAAAAAGCAAGCATAAAAACACGTGGGAAATACGCACCGTGTGAACGCAGCCTTAGGCACATTTGTTTTCTTTTAAAGTCCTAGCTATACCCTTTAATAGATCGCTGCATTAGACTGCCAATGTTCTCTGCAGCACAGGTCCTTTTAACACGCAATAAGATGCTGAGAATAATGATCTCTTGAAGAAAGTAAAAGATCATTTCACCTGATTAAAGACCATTTTTCTTGTTCGTCAGGTGATTGGTAGCATATTGAACACATGATTATCATAACTGTGCAGGGTAAATGCCCCATTAATCCTGGAAATGCTCTTAAACTGTAAAACTTAAATATTGTAATGTGTTAAACACAAGTAGTTTCTAGGGGTGCTGTGAAAATGACTAGGAAAACTGTTGCAGTGAGGAATTATGCAAAGCCCCTGAGACCAGGACAGGGGACGAGTCGATGCCTGGGCCTGTGTCAGGGAAGACTTGTGATGGCAGCTGAGCTGGTTTATAGGCGCAATATTCAACAAATCAGTGAATGAAATGTCAGCCTTAATGAGGAGAACTGATCAAAGTAAGAAGGAGCCTCTCGGTATCCAACACCTTCCGGCTCTTTTTCAGTGACACCACCACTGTTTAGATTCTGGATCACTCTAAGCTCCATGTGTAAGCCACAAGTCTCTTTGGCAATGGTAGTCTATGGAGCCTCATTCTGATGCTTTAATAGCCCCTCTTAGGTCACACAGAGTGGAATACGACCCATAGATTCTAAAGAGTAGTGATGTCATTGAGAAGAGGTGCGGAACAGCACTGTATCATAGTGAAGGCGGTTGTAGGTGAGTATATTAATACATTGACAGTACAGTAGATACACATATACACAAGCTTAGTGACTTGATGGGAATACTTCTTTAACATTGATGAAGTGGTGAATGGTCATCAATTCAAGTGTTTTTATGTTTTATTTTATTTTGATGATGTTTTACCATCATTTATAATGATATTTTTCTTTGTAAAGCTTTGGATATGTATTATTTAAGTTTATGAAGTTATATAAAGAAGCCAATGGGAGAAATGACAGCAAAAAGCTCCATTCCTAGCATATGCTGAACTTTGAAAAATAAAAAAGCCACTGCTTTCTGTGCAAATTTTACAATTTTTGCTTTACACTGGTTGTAGTATTTTGGAGTCTGATCCTCTGTCTAACAGTACCAGTCATAGTGTGCCATAATTGGCAGCCAAAGCCCTCTCACCATAGTGTTAAACACAGTACCTGTTCTTTTAGCTGGGCATTTAGTTGGGCAGTTGCTGCCATAACTACACTGACTTTGCATCTGCGCCCAGTAGTGGGTTCATGCCTAGCAATATAGATGCCAGTCCTCTATTTCTAATCCTATCACTTTACTCAAAAATCCATTTACCATTTGGCTTTATCTTTGGGGAGTTTGCAAGATGTCCCATTCTTGCTCTAGTGTGCCAGACATTCTGCAAGAACAAGCATATGTGCCTGTGGAAAAGGTTGAAAGTAATGCAAAACAAAAACTGAGTTTATGACCTTCTATTACAGGCTGCTAGAAGATTCATTATAAGGCAGGGGTGAAAAATCCTCTAGTGACTGCAAAAGTCTTGCAGCAAAATTTGGTATCAGTAGGCACTGGCATTTCAGGTTGCACAAGAAGACCCTTCTTAAACGCTGACCCATAAGCACAAGAAGAAGTTGCTCCAATATACTCAAAACCATGTAGATAAGTGACGGAGGTTTTGTAATCAGTTCTCTGCGGTGATAAAACAAAGCTGCAACTTATGATGCCTTTGGATCAGTGGTATGTCCGGAAACAGGAAGAATGAAACATACATGGAAAAGAATACCCTCTTTACAGTGAAGCATAATGGTTGGTCGGTGATACTTTCAGCCGTTTTCCTTCCTCTGGCACTGCAAACCTGCAGAGTGTGGAGGGAAAGATGACTTTAATCAAGTATCAAGAAATCCTAGGAGAAAACATCATACCTTTTTGTGATAAAGCTGAAGCTTGGGTGTCAGTGGACCTTTGTCCGGTGAAATGATCCCAAATATAAGTCAACGTCTTCCAAGGCTTGTTTCTCAGAAAGAATCCTGAAAGATTTTAGGTAACCATAAGAGTTTCCGGACTTAAATCCCATAGAAAATCTTGGGTTGGATTTGAAGACAACAGTTGCAAAATCAAACTCATGAAAAGTAAACTGGAGCTGTGGGGGGTTTTCCCACTGGCTGCTGCCTGCCATTCATGGCTCAATAATGATCTGGATGAATATGGATCATACTCTTTTACTTTGCAGCTCATGATTTCTTTACTCTTTTCTATTTAATACTTAGGTGTCATAATTTCCCCTTCTTCTTTTCCTCTCTCCATAGGACAAGGGTGATTTATTATTGCTGACATTTATGTAGGGTATACAATCTATCTACAAGTTAACCCCTGTTTTGGCTATTTACCCTTCCTTGATCCTGTATAACTTACTATACAGATCTAGCAAAAAAAAGTTTGTTAGGTATATGATTGTCCGTGGTCACACTAGAGATCTCCCTGCACACTAATATCTTGTGTTAAGGGTGGAAAAGAACAATTTGTGAGGGTACGTATTTGTGGCAACCTTGAATATCTCTGATGAGATTTATTTCCCCTAATCTAGTGAAATGGGATATATGTTGTATTGAAAATGAGCTATGATATCATCTTCTGTATGTATCCAAACCCAACCATTTAAGCAGCAGTGGTTTGAAGGACATATTATGGTTTCTGTCCTTCAGTGTTGAACACGGTGTGTTTTTTAATTGCTTTTAAATTGTGAAGTTTTGTATTTCCATGTTCTTTTGTACTCAATAAAATTGTTATATTTTAAAGACTACAGTGTTGATCTCAATCGTTTATGATATAGCGCCATTAGTTCCATGGCGCTTTACATGTATAAGGGCAGACAAGGACAAGAAGTAAAATGACAGGCAGGGGAAGCTGTCCACGAGGGCTCACAATCTTTAAGGGGTGGGTGGGGAGACAGTAGGAGGGGAGAGGTGAGGGTGAGGTGGTGCGGCAGATTAGGTCTCAAAGTGAGTTGTAGGCTTGAAGGAAGAGGTGTGTTTTCAGGTTTTTCTTGAAGGTATCCAGGGTAGGGGAGTGCCTGATGTGGTGGGGGAGAGAGTTCCAGAGTAAGGTGGATGCACGAGAGAAATCTTGTATGCGGTTGTGGGAGGAAGAAATGTGAGAGGAGAAGAGGAGAAGTGCTTGAGAGGAGCTCAGATTGCGTGAGGGGAGATAGCGGGAGACCAGGTCGGAAAATATGGAGGGACAGATTGTGTATGGCCTTGTATGTCATGGTTAGGGTTTTGAACTGTGATCTCTGGGAGGTAGGGAGCCAGTGAAGGGCTTGGCAGAGAGGGGAGTAGTGGGGTAATAGGTGGATAAGTCGAGCAGCGGAATTGAGGATAGTTCAGAGAGGTGCGAGGGAGGTAGCGGGGAGGCTGGTGAGCAGGAGGTTGCAGTAGTCGAGGCAGGAGCATGGACAAGTGTTTTAGCAGTGTCATGGTCAAGGAAAGAGCGGTTTTGGGTAATGTTTTTGAGGTGGAGTCAGCAGGCGGTAGCGAGGTCTTGGATGTGGGGCTTGAAGGAAAGGGAAGAGTCGGATTACCCTGAGGCATTTGGCATGGGGAACGGGTGAGAGTGAACAGTTGTTAACAGTTATGGATAGGTCAGGTGGGGGGAGAGCGACTTGGGGGGAAGACGATGAACTCAGTTTTGTCCATGTTTAGTTTTAGGAAGCAAGCAGAGAAGAAGGATGAGATGGCGGACAGGCATTGCGGAATTTTGGATAGTAGGGAGGTGATGTCAGGGCCAGACAGGTAGAGCTGGGTGTCATTGGCGTAGAGGTGTTTGGAGTGGGACTCAATGATTGGCCTCCAGGCTAGGGTGTAAATAGAGAAGTGTAGTGGTTCTGAGACTGAGCCTTGGGGAACTCCAACAGATAGAGGGGTAGGGTGAGGAGGAGGTGTGGGAGTGGGTGACGCTGAAAGTCCGGTCCGCTAAGTAAGAGGATATCCAGGAGAAGGCCAGGTCAGTGATGCCAAGAGATTCTAGAATTTGAAGTAGGAGGAATGGTCAACAGTGTCGAAGGCAGCAGAAAGGTCTAGAAGGAGGAGGACGGAGTAGTGTCACTTGTTCTTGGCGGTAATAGGTCGTTGGTGACTATGGTTAGGGCTGTTTTCAGTTGAATGGTGGAGTCGGAAACCGGATTGTAGGCGGTCAAAGAGGGAGCAGGAGGAGAGGTGGGAAGAGAGCTCGGAATAGACGTGTGGTTCAAGTAATTTTGAGGCGAACGGGAGAAGAGATATGGGGCGATAGTTGGAGACTGCTGCAGGGTCGAGGGAAGGTTTTTTGAGGATGGGTGTGATTAGGGCTTGTTTGAAGCATGAGGGGAAGACACCGGTAGTAAGTAATATGTTGAAGAGATGGGTTAGGGCAGGGATGAGGACTGTGGTGAGGTTAGGGATGAGGTAGGAGGGGAGAGGGTCGAGGGCACAGGTGGTGAGGTGTGATCGTGCTAGAAGCGAGGAGAGGTAATCTTCTGTCATGGGGGAGAAACTTGCTTTGGGTGAGGGGGGATGGGCGATAGAAGGGGAGGGCCGAGCAGACAGAGGATCAAAGCTATCTCTGATTTTGTCGATCTTCTGTTTGAAAAAGGTGGCGAAGTCGTCTGCGGAGATGAGGGGAGAGGGAGGAGGTGCAGGGGGACCGAGTAGAGTGTTAAAAGTTTTGAATAGTTGCTTGGGGTTGCGGGACAGTGTGGTTATTAGAGAAGAGAAATAGGCTTGTTTTGCGGCGGTAAGTGAAGTCTTAAAGTCGTTGAGGGACTGTTTGTACAAGGCGATGTGTGCTGAGGAGTGGGATTTCTTCCATCTCCGCTCAGCCGCCCTGGACATCTGTTGAAGTTTTTTAGTGAGGGTGGTGAGCCAGGGTTGTCTGCGTGCGTGGGTTTTGTTGTATGAGAGGGGGGCGGCTGGTCGAGGGCTGTGGTGAGGGTGGTGTTGTAGAGGGTAGCGGCAGCTGCAGCGTCATGAGAGGAGGCCAAGTCTGAGAGAGGGAGGAGGGACCTGGGGATGAGGGAGTTTTTGGAGAGGGGAAAGCGTGGTCAGGGAGAGGGAGTAGAAGGTCAGCAGGCTGTGGTCTGATAGGGGGAGGGGTGAGTTTGCAAGGTCGGTGAGGGAACAAAGGCGGGTGAAGACAAGGTCTAGCGTGTGGCCGTCATTGTGTTTGGCGGAGGAGGTCCACTTGGAGAGGCCGAAGGAGGTGGTTAGTGAAAGGAGTTTAGAGGCAGCAGTGTGGGGGTGTCAATAGGGATGTTAAAGTCACCCATGATGATGGTGGGGATGTCAGAGGAGAGGAGGTGGTGAATTTTGTCTGGTTATATAATGTTGAAATGTGTGTGATTGGTTGATCACGATTTGGTGCCACCTCACAATGGGTTTCAAATTTAAAAGTAAACTGGAGCTGATTGCCAATGAGGAATAAGCTAAGATTTCTCAGTAACACGGCCCAAAGCTGGTGTTTAACTATGCATCACATTTGCAAAGGCTGTTATACTAAAGGCTACCCCAGTTACTGTAACGTATGGCTACAGGGGAAAACATAGGCTCGGCTGTTGAAATACAACTGGCAGGATCGTTGTCTCCCCCAACAGACTAATGCATTGTCCTGCCAATATCAGCGGGTTTAGCAGACTTTACTCTGTGTATGGGGACCATAAGTACTAAATACACTGTCGTGAAAAAGTTGAACTGTTTTAAGGGCCGCTTTACACACACCAACTTCTGTGTCCAACTTCTGAACAGATCTCTGGTTGCAGTGAAACCATGGACACATTGTTCCATTTTGTGGCTGTGTACAAATGGAGCAATGTGTCCATGATTTCACTGCAACCAGAGATCTGTTCAGAAGTTGGACAAAGAAGTTGGTGTGTGTAAAGCGGCCCTAGGGCTGCAGGAATCATTCCAATTTACATTGTGCGTAAACCGATACGCAGATACAACAGCACAGAGAAAATAGTCACAGTGATAACTTGAACCATCAATTATTTATTCAATTAATACCAATGGATATGGTGCCTAAGGCACATTATAAAGTGACGGTAAGGCAATAGTGGAAATACAGTACACTATATTACAATATGAGTACAGCGATTTTCAGCAGGAGACTATGTTTATTCTGTTTTATTAATAGTAAAGAAAGTAAGACAGAACAAGTAAAAAAAAACAGTAGTTATAGCATGTGTACATATTCCCTAGTAGGCCTAGTTAGCACAACATTCCATATCAGTGATTATGGCTCCGCCATCAAAGCCTTATCCAAAAATGTTTTTTTTTTCAGTCCGTATTCTTTACCTGATCAGTCCATGCTGTTCATGAAATTTATTTCAGTTTTTGATCCTTCCCTGTCGCCATCCACATACGCAGGAGGCTAGATGTTGCGATATTGTTCAAGCTAAATAATATACTACATCCAAGGATCAAGGGTATGATTTATCGTATTATGAATTGATAACGGGGAAGACCAATCAGGATATGTGAGTTACTAAGTAAGAGAACGATAGAAGATAGAAAAGCAGAGGTGTGAGATATAAAAGAATACAAAAAGCAAAGAAAATGATAGATAGATAGATAGATAGATAGATAGATAGATAGATAGATAGATAGATAGATAGATAGATCTAGATAGATAGTTTCCCAATACTCCATGAGATCTCGAAAATCCTGGAATTCTTTAAAGAAGATCCAAGTCTGCCAAGTGCGGACAAACCTCAAGTTGTCGCCAGTGCCTGTGCTAATAGTACTTTCATATGATGAATGTTTGAGAACTCCGCGAGCCACTCAGACATAGTTGCGAACGTGGTGTAAACCAATATGTAGGAATTACATTGCGAGCTGCCGTTAAGCAAAATCTCAGAATACTACATTTCTGGCAAACGATTTGGTTCCAGTAGCATAGATAGAATAGTTATCTGGGGTGTGGGGGTGACATTGCCTCCAGAGATTTTATTATGCGCTAAAAATAGTTCCTGCCAGAATTTCCATATCTCCGGGCAGAACCACCAGATATGGATCATAGTGCCTTTACCATTTCCACATCGCCAGCACCTATCGCGCACCAAGGAAGATTGCATGCCACCTCACAGGGTACTGATACCACCATGTAAGAATTTTAACGTTTTTTCCCTGTGCGTATCCGGTCAGGGACATTTTATTCGTGTAAAGAAACACCAGTTGCAAATCCTCTGTAATGTAAATTCACACCCCAGTTCTATCTCCCAAGCCCAGACATATCCACCACTTCCGAAGAACTTTTATTTAGCATGCTATAAATAAGGGATATTTGGTGCAAAGGAGGCAATTGTTGTGTGAAAATGTTCTCGAAATGGGTTGGCGGAGGTGATGGACCGTGACTTCCCATCGTCTGCCTAACAAAGGACTTGAGTTGTTCTTATTCTATCCATGACAGCAACTGCGTGGGGCTGTTCTCTTGCAACTCAGTCAAGGAGGGTAACCCTGGGCCGCGAAATTAACTGGTAAAGTCTCAGATCAGAATTAATATTCCAGCCCTATAACCTCTCACGACCCAGACCTGAAGATAAAGCAGGGTTTGAGAAAATGGGAGACAATAGGTTAGTCGAACTTATCAAACCTCTTTTTCTTTTCAACCCGTCCAAAGTTTTCAACACCTCGTTAACCATCAGTCCCTGACATTTCCCCGCAATTTTGTCTCGGTCTCTAGTCATAACCCACGGGAGATACTGCAGTGGGATGTTGCACCCCTTCTATACCAGTTTTACCCATTGCTTTGTGTCACCCCTAAAGTGCCAGTCAAAAAGGCGAAGCAGTAGGGAGGACTGGTGGTATGCCTTCATTCTGGAAGGCCAGCACCCCCCTGTGCCTTAGGACTAGTCAGGGTCTGGTATTTCAGCCTGAAACATTCACCCAGTCCCACCTGTCTGAGAGCAGAGACCAGGAAATCACAGCGCACACAGCCAAACGCCTTCTCGGTGTCCACCGAGATAAGGCCCAAAGGCTTTTATTGGTCCTTAGTATGTGCAATCAAGGAAAGGGTCTTAAGGACCCTGTCCCTTGCCTCTCTTCCCTTTACAAAACCCGTCTGATCTGAGTGTATGATTGAAGGGAGTAGAGGAACTAAGTGATTGGCTAGGATCTTCGAGTATAGCTTAATATCCACGTTGATCAATGAGATCGGCCTATAATTAGACACTATAGAGGAATCTTTTCCCGGTTTCGGTATCACTGTGATAAAGGATGCAAGAGATTGGGGTGCAAATTTAGATGAGTCCGAAATAGAACTATACACCTTTGTTACTTGAGGTTTAAATTGTTCCTTAAAAGATTTATAGAACGGAGGATAGAACCCATCTGGGCCCAGGCTTTTACCGTTCGAGGTATTCTTTATAGCCTCATCTACTTCCATCTCCTAAATATCGTTATGTAATTTTCCCGCTAAGTGTGGCCTCTGTCAGGGTAGTGGCGTTTCTTCAAAATATTTATCAATGAGTCCTACGGTAGTCTGTAGTCGAGATCGACCCCTTGAGATTATACAATTGTTGCTAATTCTCATGCATTATCTCCAAGATGTGGACCCGTTGTAGAGTAACATACTTGAAACTGAGCGCCCGTAGTCCCCCTTCGCCTTTCCTCCCTCTCCGCACAACTGTAACCCTATTCCTGCATGGAATAAAAACTGCACATGGAAGAACTTTGATGGGTGAGTGCCGTCATTTTTTTCTCTTTCCATATTTATAACGTGTATCTGGCAAGAGCACCTCCCAATGTTTGGAGATTTTTTGAGTCTAATCAATAGACCTGTGTAGACCCACTAGTGCCCAGTGTTTTCCTCTTCAAATTATTATCTCCAAGATCTCCCTAAGGTTAAACGTGTATATATTGGTATGTCTTTGAAGTTTTGGAATATATGTCGTCAGAGTTCGGGGGTGTAACAAGTGGGCCAACAGGCTGTCACATTTATTAGCCTTAGTGTATAAGAGACTCCTAAATGTATTCCTGTACCTCAGAGATTGTTCATTCAAAATTTGTCTAAGTTCTTCTCTGTGTTTTAGTAATTCTTTCAGCACCACTAGAGAAAGAGTATTTTTATGTTGCTGTTCTAAAGAATAAATTGTATCTAAGACGTACCTAACTCTGCGTGATTTTTTTTTTTTAAGGCGGAATCCGTACTTAACGAGGATCCCCTGGACTACACATTTAAGAGTCACCCATTTCACCGGCATTGGCGTGTCATCCTTCACGTAGTTTGTCCAAGATAAGTCTATTGTCCGAGGTGCAGTTCGAATCACATAGTAAATTGTCATTCAGTCTCCAAGTCCATGGGCGGTCCGTCGCATTAGGGGGAGAGACAACCAGGAACACGGAGGCGTGATCGGACCATAATAAATTAACAATAGATGGCCATGGGTTCCAAGATAGAGCGTCGTGACTCAATAGGAAAAAGTCTATATAGCTATATGAATCATGCGGATTGTTATAAAAAAAGTAATTCCTAAGCCCCCTGGATTGCATGCCCGACAGACATCAGTGAGCTGTAATCTGTGTAGTGTCTGTTTCAGGAGGGACAACTGTTTAATAGGGCCCCTCCTTGCTCTCATCGTAGTATCTATCTGCGGGGCGAGGGTGAGATTAAAGTCTTCCCCCCCTCCCATCACCACCACTCCGTCTGCAAAATCCACTACTTTTCTTAAAAAATCCCGGCAGGCTTTCACTTGATTCTCTTCTGACGAATACCAACCCGCTACTGTGTAAGAAATTGAAAAAATGTTAAGTTTCAGCAGAACATATGTACCCTCCATATCCACACAGGCTTCTATTACGGTGTGTGGTAGAGATTTATGAATTGCATTTGAAATCCCCCTCGTGCAAGATCCTGGTTCGGCACTGTGGAACCATCTCGTGAAATACTGATCCTGAATATCTGGTATGTGATTTTCCTTAAAGTGAGCCTCCTGGAGTATTAGGACATTCACCTTTTGTTTGTGCATACCATAGAGTATCTGCAACCTCTTTTGAGGTGTATTGAATCCCCTTGTGTTCAAGGACCTCAGTTTGATCTGTGGCATCGTTGGGAGTCTAGCGGGAATGCCCCCTTCTAGTTAGAGATGAGATAGTAAAGGAGAGTATATGCCAAGAGTACAGAACAAGTGAGAAAGGAAGAAGACAGAAAAAGGTAGGGTAGATGATACGCATGGGTAGTATCGTGCTGAGAATAACTATCTGCTGGGGGACTGTAAAGTCCCACAGGTCTTATTGTGTAGTTGACAAAATATAAATGGTAATATATAGGTTACCATGTTTAATTTTGAGGAGTATTAGTAAACTGCCGTGGACCATACAGCGGTAAACGGCGCTTACGTTGGGGTTTTAAGCTATTTGCTAGGGAGAGAGAAGATCCCCCGTCGGCTGAACCATCAGTGCCCCCCCATAGGAGAATACCACCACTAGTTTAATGATTAAATCTAATTGGAATGATCTATGTGATGGACAGTGTGAGTTCGTTGGGATCGTCAATCATTGGGAGCATCTTTGTAGCTATGAGGCTCTGCCCTGGGTATACTTTGAACCCTGCAGCCAAAAACCCAACAGTATTTAAACATAATGAACAAAACAAACTCAATAACCATGGCACAACAGGGTCAACCCAAGGATTTGTGGGCGGTAGTCCAATACCATCTGCTAGTATGGTGTCATCTAAGTCTTATTCTTGCATCTGGGTGACTAAACAGGATTCCTGAATGGCAACTGACAACATTGCCTGAAATTATAATAATAAATCCCTTTCCCCACCCAAAGCATGCACATAGCCCACCCTGCAAAATGTCCCGAGCAGACATTGCCTCCATATGTCTATAATATTGGCGCACCGCAACACACATCACAATGAAATTAACCTAAAGGGCTGTGGGTGTAACAGTAGAATGACAGGATGATGCCATACGAAGTCATGTCATCCCACTTCCCCCACCCAAATGGTCACGGAGCCCACCCCTCAAGACTTCTGTCTCATTGTGCCCTTCCCTCCGCCAGTCCTCCTTGATTCTCCTGTCTCTCCCTTTCCTGGCATCTCCCTACTCTCCTCTGCCTCTGGGAGAGGAACCGACCTGGAGGGTACTCTGCTCTATATTGAATAGGTAGGGGAGGCCCATGGGCGTACCCAGCGTGGGGCGGGGGGGCAGGTGCCCCCCTAGAAGGGAGCAGGAAAGCCACCACATGGCTAATTAGTATTCGATGATCTACAGACTGAAGCCTGCAGAGCATCGCTTATCTCCTTTCTGTGTTGAGAGTGGGGGGGAGAGCTAGAGTGCAGGGGGAAGTGGGGGGATGGGCTGCTCTGGCTGGCACTGCTTTCCATTACATGTGCCCTGCCACATCACAGTTCGGAGACAATCCCGTGGTCTCCTGTGATGTCACACATCGGCCCTGCACTTTCCTTCCCTACAGACTCAGAGAGGATCATCACTGGTAAACAAAGAACAAAACACTGCTAATATGTGTGTATGTGTGCATATGTGTAAGTCTGTGCTTATATGTATATGTGTGTATACATATATATATATTGTGTGTGTGTGTGTGTGTACAGTGTGTATATGTATATATATATATATATGTGTCTGTTTATATGTGTGTGTGTACATTGTGTATGTGTGTGTATATATATATGTACAGTGTGCATATATATGTGTGGGTGTGTGTACAGTGTGTATATGTGTGTATTTATATATGTGTGTGGGGGGTGTACAGTGTGTATATAAATGTGTGTCTCTCTGTATATATGTGTGTATATATAGGTGTGAGCGTGTGTGTACAGTATGTATACGTGTATATAAATGTGTGTGCTGTGTATATATGTGTGTATATGTGTCTGTGTGTGTGTATATGTATGTGTGTGCGTACAGTATGTATGTGGTGTATATATATATGTGTATGTGAGTATGTATATGTGTGTGTCTGATGTTTGGGTATAATCATGCCTGTTGTACATTATTTTAAATATATACAGTAATGTGTATATATCTGTGCATATGTTTGTCTATGTATGTGTGCGTGTGTCAGCACAGGCTGTTGTCAGCACCTGGGTAAGAATCAGATCCTGGATGACTGGGTGGGCCCACTTGTTGTCAAGGACACTGTCATCGCTGCTTGCCGTTGGTGTCCCCAGCCCTTTGAGTTTCTTTTTCCCCTTTTTCCCCCTGTGCGCTCTGTCTCTTGCCCCCCAATTCGCTACCTTCTCCCACGTGTGCTGACTGTGATGAGTGTTCGACTTTCCTACCTATAGTAAGCCAGATCTGCAGACGGCTTACTAGTATTTATAAGCTGCCAGCAGTTGGAGTCTGTGCTCATTGCAGCACTGCTCACTGGAGAAGATAGCACAGGGGGCAAGAGACATAGTGCACAGGAGGAGAATCACACTGGGGGAAGGAGACAATGTACAGGAGGAGAAGACAGCTCAATGGGAAGAGACACTGTGCACAGGGGGGGAGACAGCACATAGGAGGAGAAGACAGCTCAAGGGGGCAAGAGAACAGCACACAGGAGAGAAAGCACACAGAAGAGAAGATGGCTCAAGGGGCAAGAGACACAGCACACAGGAGTAGAAGACGGTCAAGGGACAAGAGGAAGACAGCGCACAGGAGGAGAAAACAGCCTCAAGGGGCAAGAGACACTGTGCACAGGGGGGGAGACAGCACTAGAGGAGAAGACAGCTCAAGGGGGCAAGAGACACAGCACACAGGAGGAGAAAGCACACAGGAAGAGAAGATGGCTCAAGGTGGCAAGAACACAGCCCACAGGAGTAGAAACGGCTCAAGGACAAGAGGAAGACGGCCAGGAGGAGAAAACAGCTCAAGGGGCCAAGAGACACAGCATACTGGAGGAGAAACCTCACAGGGTGGACAAGAGAGACAGCATACCGAGGAAAAGTGCACAGGAAGAGAAGACAGCTCAAAGGGGGGCAATAGACACAGCACACAGGAGAAGACAGCTCAAGGTGGGCAAGAGACACAGCACACAGGAGGAGAAGACAGCTCAAGGGGGCAAGAGACACCGCTCACAAGAGGGAGACGATGCACAAGAGGAGAAAACAACTCAAAGGGGGCAAGAGACACAGCATACAGGAGGAAAAGTGCACAGGAGGAGAAGACCGCTCAAGGAGAGGGGCAAGAGACACAGCGCACAGGGGAGAGACAGCGCACAGGACGAGAAGACCACTCAAGGGGGGGCAAGAGACGTCGCACAGGGGGGAAAAGACAGTGCACACGAGAGACAATGCACAGGGGGAGAGATAGCACAAAGGGGGGAGACAGGCACATAGAGGGGAGACACTGTGCACAGGGGGGAGAAGTCAGAAGCTGCTCTTACAAGCCCTCAATGAAAGTCTGAACGAGGCTCTCAGACTTGATCTGTTCATGGTGTGGCGGTATTTCTCCTTGTATATTGTATTATTTGGTCACTGTGGTAATGTGCATGCTGATCATGGTGTGAAAAAAAAGGAGAGAGTAGAGTCTACCTTGTCATGATGTCAGGCTTTAATTTATTTTTTGGGCAAACTAAACCTGATAGCTATGTTATGTGATCTGGTGTTTGGTGAGAACTGTTAGGCGATGTTAACACAGTGCATTTTTATAACGTTTTTGCTGTGGCTTTGTGATGCATTTTTACCATGGTTTCGTGTTAATGTCTGCAAATATAAAACTGTTTTTTTGTTTCCCTGTAAAATCAATGTGAAACAGGAAACTCTGTCCACACACATTGGTTTATTTGTTGTGCAGGAAATGAAACCTGTGCAGGTTTTCCGGCATTTTGAAAAAAATTTGAATGTCAGTTCTTTTCAAAATGCAGAGCTGCGTTTTACCATAGGATTAGTGTTGTCTATGGGAGAGTGTGGACACAGTATGTGGAGTGAGGGGGATGGCTGTGGCACAGAATAGAGTGTGAGTAGTGTGGGGTTGTATGGAGAGGGGGCAGCATGCGGAGACAGTATGTTGAGGATAGGGAGTTTGATGAGATAGAACAGTATAAACAGTGGGCAGTATAGAGGGATACAGTGTAGAGGACAGTCTGACCAGGGCACCTAGTATGGAGGGAGGAGAGGGCAGTGTGGAGGGCATGTGCCATGAGAGGGATAGTGTGAAAATCATATTATGTGCAGGGAACAGTGAAGAGGAGCAGTTATTTATTCCAGGGGCACAGTGTAGGGCAGATATGTTTACTTAGGAGAATTTTGACAAGTCTGCTATTTTTAAGGGTATCGTGCCGGGATGTGCTGCAGAAGACTGGAGAAGATGGTTGTCTCCAGAGATGAACTGTGGATGTGAAAAGTCATCAAGGTACCTGGATAAGATGAAGAAAAGAAAAAGACGACCCCGATCAGAGACAATGTCATCTATAAGGTACCTGGATGTAAATAATTATTTGTGATAATGACTAATTCTCATAAGTACTGTGGTTCCTGTATATTTTTATTGACAGCTGGTAACAACAACTCCAAGTACTCCTCACCATTGCTAATAATGTAGTAGAAGTTGTAGGTTCATGCAGTACAAATGTGTATGGGTCTGACCTGACATTACAATTGTTTTACCAAGTACTGATGGTGGTTCTGATTATGAATTGCGTTACTGATGAAGATTCTATTTCTGTATTTCTGTACCTCTGGTGGGTCTGGTGATGTATTGATGACAGTTTTGACATAGTGCTTCTGTATTGATGGGAGTTATATGGATGTATTTCTGTACTGAGGAGGGTTGTGATGCTGTGTTTCTGCACTGATGAGGGTTCTGGTAATGTATTTCTGTACTGAGAGTTTTGACATCGTGTTTCTGCACTAAAGGGGGTTATATGGATGTATTTCTGTACTTCTGGTGGGTCTGGTGATGTAGTTTTGTGCTGTAGTTTTGTGCTCGCGAGCCTTGGTTCACAGGTGCGCTTACATTGAGCACTGAGACCCGTGCCACTGTGCAGGCGTGAGAGCAATGTGATGTACACAGGAGGGGTGGACTTGCAGGGCCAGCAGGGCAGCGAGGACCAGATTGAGCAGATCCCCCTGGACCATTTTCAGCTAATTTCCTTACTGCGCAGGAGATGTTAAAAGTTCATTTTTGAGGTGTGCAGGGGCCTGCTGGGCATATAGTGTGGTCACAGGAGCCCCAAATACATCATGTATAAAACTACATCACCAGACCCACCAGAGGTACAGAAATACATCCATATAACCCCCTTTAGTGCAGAAACACGATGTCAAAACTCTCAGTACAGAAATACATTACCAGAACCCTCATCAGTGCAGAAACACAGCATCAAAACCCTCCTCAGTACAGAAATACATCCATATAACTCCATCAATACAGAAGCACTATGTCAAAACTGTCATCAATACATCACCAGACCCACCAAAGGTACAGAAATACATAAATAGAACCTTCATCAGTAACACAATTCATCATCAGAACCACCATCAGTACTTGGTAAAACAATTGTAATGTCAGGTCAGACCCATACACATTTGTACTGCATGAACCTACAACTTCTACTACATCATTAGCAATGGTGAGGAGTACTGGGAGTTGTTGTTACCAGCTGTCAATAAAAATATACAGGAACCACAGTACTTATGAGAATTAGTCATTATCACAAATAATTATTTACATCCAGGTACCTTATAGATGACATTGTCTCTGATCGGGATCGTCTTTTTCTTTTCTTTATCTTGTCCAGGTGCCTTGATGACTTTTCACATCCACAGTTCATCTCTGGTGGTGGGCAGGGGTTAGAACAACCAAAGGGGTGACAGGTTCCCTTTAAAGGGAACCTGTTAGCTCTTTTTGAAATTCCCACCTCCTGTGGAACTCTGATGCACCGGCCAGAACTTCATATCCGGCTCGGTGCACTATGGGGGCTGGAATCTCAATCAGCGAAATGTTAAGCGTAGCCGAAAACGCTGGTATGCCACTAGGGTGACTTAGTACATGAATACTGCCGCCTTTGTGGACTCACAGGTGAAAAGGGAAACCCCAAGTGTATGGAATAGTGAATTGACGAAGAACTTCCAAAAAGGGTCTAAGGGCCTTCTGCCTTTGCAAAGTTCATCTAGAGAGGTCAGGTAACTGGATCCTGGCACCCCGACATTTTACATTGTTGTCGACTCTCGCCCTGGACATTTTTCAATTGGTACTTGTGCAACCAGAATATGATGTCCCTAGGGGGTGCCTGATCTTGGGTCTTCGGTCCGAGCGCCCTGTTAGCGCTGTCTACTTCAAAGGCGGAGTCCTGTGATCTCTGCAGAACCAAATTGAACATGTGTTGTATTGTCCCAGCCAGGTATTGGGTCTCTACAGTTTCTGACAAACATCTTATTCTTATATTATTTCTTTTTCCCCTATTTTCGGAGTCATCAAGCATGTCGGCCAGCATTTGTATTTGGAGAGCATGAGCTGCAATGGTCTGTTCTTGTGCATCCAGTCTGGCTGTCAGGGTGGCTATCGCCTGCTTATGCGCATTAACCTTTTCACCACACTGCTGTATTTCGTCCCTCAGAGTGGATATCTTAGCTTTATAAGATGATTCAAGACAAGCAACGTACTGCTCCATGTCTTGTTTAGTAGCCATGTCTCTGAATCTGGCATTGAGCAGGTTCAAATCGATCCCTGCAGTGGTTGAGGGTTATTATATTATAAATATTATTATATTATTATTATAAGGTGGCGGGTGGTAATAAGAGGGCATGAAGTGTGGTACGTCTTCCGTTTAAATATAACAACTACCCTACATAATTTGGCTTCTCCATACTGCCTCTTCAACAGGAGGTGAATTATGCTGGGGAAAGGTAAAGACACCTTTGGGGTGGAGATGCGGAGCCCCAGGAAGCTTCATCACTAAAGTCCATGCTGTACTCCTCTACTTCCGCCCAGCTCTTCCTCTGCTCTTCCTGTGTCTCTGTTACATGCAGTAACCTCTGTTGTGGTTTGCCGCCTGCCACGTGTGGCTCCTGCACCTCCTCAGCGCAATCTTAGACAGCATCCATCTGGGGCAATGCTGTACTGCCACGATCCAGCACCTCCGATGCTGTTTGCTCAGCGGCATCAGCTCCTCCAGCCGCTGATGTCCCCACCACCTCACATGTAACTCCCTTGCCTGTCTCCGCTCCCGCTGTGCATCCAGTGCCGTTCTCTCTCTCTGGGAAGAAGTGGGTGATCGGTTGAACGGTGGACTTCGCCGCCGCTGGGGTAGTACCCCCAGGTCCCTTCTTCTTTTTGGCCCCCATTGATAATGGATCAGGATCCGTTGTGGTGCTCTGACGATGGTTTTTCCGTGCTTGGGATGGGAGCTCGTGTATGTGCGTCCTTACTCCTCGTCCATGTCACGCCCTCTGAACTGGATATTAAAGCAATTTCAACCTCATACTTTTGTTCTATTGCAGCAGAGAAATATTATTATATACAGTGGTGTCTTGGTCCAAATACTTTAATCTAAAATGCATCAAAGTCAATCTGATGCCCATCACCATCAACACTCTGTCAGCAATAATAAATGTCATACAGGCCGCAATGGAGTCAATGGTATTGCACAATTAGGTTGCAAGTCCCTTATTGATGAATCTCTTTGATAATACATTTAATATTTATTTATTTGTATAGCGCCATTAATTCCACAGCGCTTTACACACATCAGCAATACTGTCCCCATTGGAGCTCACAATCTATATTCTCTATTAGTATATCTTTGTAGTGTATGAGGAAACTGGAGTACCTGGAAGAAACCCATACAAACTCCTTGCAGATTTGTCCTAGCTGCGATATAAACCCAGGACTCCAGCCCTACAAGACTGCAGTGCTAACCACTGAGCCTTTGATGACTCATTACACTGGTCGCCTCCCTTCTCTGAAGCATGACACTGACCCCCTCTGTTCTGTAATTCTACGCCTCAAGCCACAGGTTACGCGAATACCCATCTTATTCTATCTCATCACCTCCCACGGCTCTGGCTCTACTCACACGTCTTGGCTCCTGTTCACTCAGTCACGGTTCTGATTGCTCATTTCCGGTCACTCTGTTCTGGTTCTGGAGATTCATCTCCTGTCTCTCTATTCTGGCCTATTGTCTCTGGTATCTTAATTTTGGCCACTTGCCTCTGGTACCTCGGCTTTGATTCTGGCCACTCGTCTTTCTTACTTAGATCTCTCCTCCTCACTCAGGCTGATACTTCACTTCACTGGTCTGGGCCATGCTGGTAATTGTGGCTATAAGCCAGATCTGCTGCCTTCACAAGTCTGCTGTGACACAGGCCAAGACATCGGCTGCTCCTCTGTCCTGGCCACAGGAGCTTTTTATAATTTCTCACTGCGACACAGTTTGCCACATGACCTAGTGCCTCTTGCTTCTTTACCCTAACAGGCAACACACATTCTCCTTTTAAGTTCCTTCTTGCTTTATTTTTTATCCCTTTTTACACCCTTAGGTCACTAGATGGCGGTGTTCATTTGCAGAGTTCTGTTATGTACTAACTCCATCTTCTTACATGAGGGTTGAATTTGGACAAAAAAACACTCGTTATATTAGTTGTATTGAGCATTTTAAATTATTGTTAGTTTTACTGCAACCAGAAGAAAATGTGTACATTTGCAGTAGAGGGTGAATAACATTGATTGCAACTGTAAAAGATTTAAATCAACTACCATATAGTGTAGGAGTAGGTATTTCCTAAAACCCCTTGGACAATTTGATATTCTTTTTATTATGATTTTTATTATTACTGCTATTATTTAGCTTAAGAGTGCATGATCTCACTTTTACTTTAATGTGAGTGCTTTTGTTATGGTTTGTAAATCATCATTAATATTTTACCTGTAAGAGCCTGCCATCCGCACAGATATGGCGGGCACAGCTGTCTATAATACTCAGATTTAACTTGCAGCTGTGACCTGAAAAAGCACCAAGTACCAATAAAATGCTGCTCCCGCTGTAATAAACAAATGCTGCTAATTCTGCAGTACGGAGATGTGCCTTAATAAACGCCCACATATAGAGATGGGGTGATGGATTTTAGCCTCTTACCGCCACAGGTAGCACCTCATTTCGAGACGGTTACATCATGGTAAAATCCCTCTGTGTACATTTGGACAACAAACCGCTGTGATCTGCTCATTAAGTCCATCTGCTTGAGTCTCCAGGATCACAAATGACTCCAGAAGTTTGTTTGCTCTTCTGCTTCTCAAGGACACATATGTCACATTGACACCTTGGCCGGAGCAATGGTACTAATTGAATTAATTATTGATTATAATCCCTGCACCTGAATACATACATTTTCTGTTATGGCTGACATCTATGCGTCGGAGTCCTGAGTCTTAAGAGTCCTCTACCTCTGGTGTTTGCTAAATAATTTATACAGCACATAATCTTTAAGCAGCTGCTGCGAAACTGTACACGGGAGTGTAGGAAAGCAGCCACGCTTAAATGAGGAAATGAGTTTGTTTTATGATCACTTTGCCTCTCTCTGTGACTCCCCATCTTTCTACTCTTTACAATGCTTGCCATGCTGCGGATGCAGAGCTTCTTGCCTGTAGGCATCTTGAAGTACTTACAGTGCTGTCATCCTGCTGCCCAATACACGTTGATGGGTTTTTCTTAACTCCAAGGAACCAGAGTCTCCCATTGAGTTTGCTGTAGAACAGTGTTTTATTTTCCTCCCTTATAACATACACAGTTGTCAGTCCTCATAATGATAAATTGAATGTGCCTCCTGAACAATCCTGCTCTGTTTTCTTTGTTCATTGCTAGTGTGTTTATCTGCAGGAAGAAAACTTACTGGAGACGTCAGAAGTGCACACGCTTTCGGTTATATCTGTTATTCTTATCACAGAAATTGCATAAAATGGAGAGTCTTAGTTTTCGCTCTGTGTCTATGTAAAATCTTTTGCTTTATAAAAGCAAAACATTTTCTTGTAATGGTGCACATTTATCACAGCATGTATAAGGAAAATCTGTCTGCAGGTTTTTGTTGTTTAATCTGAGAGCAGCAAGATATATAGGAACCCGGATTCCAGATATGTGTCATTTACTTGGCTTCTTGTTTTAATTTCAATAAAATCAGTGTTTTGTCAGCAGGAGATTTTCATTAGAGGACTACTTGTTTCATGCTATGTAGTTATCCTCATCTGTTTAACCCTGTCACAGCACTGATTAGCAGCTTTCTGCCTATGCACAGTGTACACATAAGGCCTCGTGCACATGCTGAGTATTTGGTGAGTTTTTTACCTCAGGATTTGTTGTAGACAAAACCAGGAGTGGAGCAATCAGAGGAAAAGTCTAATAGAAACACCTGCACCACTTTTGTATTTAATTATCCACTGCTGGTTTTGGCTACAAATCCTGAGGTAAAAAACTCATCAAATACTCAGTGTGTGCACGTAGCCTAAAGCTGACAATCAGTGGTGTGGGTGGGTTTACACAGAGCTCAGCATCCAGAGAAGTGCTAGACCAGCAGCAGAGGAAACAGTAATTTTATCAAAACTACACTAAATAGACCAGTAAATAGCACATTGGTGGAAATGGGGTCCTTGCCCCTACATCATGCTGCTCTCAGATGGAATAACAAAAACTTGATAACAAGTTTCCTTTAAAGGAAAACTGTCAGGCCAAAAATCCATGTGTGACTGCTATCATTTTCTAATTCCTTTCTCTAAGTTCTCTCTATTCATGTATTTCTATTATTTATGTTTCCCTCCTATCTTCTGTAAACTTCAAAATAAAAGATTAATTCCCTCTGTCACAGTGATTTCTCTGCTGCCCACACCCACTTAATGATTGAATATTCATGCTTCATGACACTGCCCTGCCTCCTCTCTGATCTGTCTGTTGTGTGACTCATTCACTGCAGACAGACAAGGGAGGGGGGAGGTGGTGTGTGATCTTAGCTACAGCTCTGAGCTCTTCATGTCATTGTGTGTATCTGAGACATATGTGCAGTGTGTGCTCTGAGATATTTCTATGTGATTATAAGAACATTTGATCATTTGTTCAGCAGATACAAACATTACATGCCTGCAGTAAAACCAAAGTTTATATATATACAATAGAAATCTTCCAGGCTGCAGCACAAAACACCTCCCTCTCCCAGCCCAGAGCACAGAGGGGAGGGAGTGAACACAAGCCTGGATGGGTGTGGATATTTAAATAACACTGATACAGCAACTGGACTATTGGGTTGGAAATATTATGAAGAGGACTAATGCACCAGCTCCTTGCAGGGTGTGAAGATGCTGATAACATGGAAACTAGAAAGTGCACAATAATGGATTAACATGTTTTTAAAAGGTCTGTCCAGGCTCTATTCAAGGTTAATATTAGTATCATACTGAAAGATCACCTGACAATGTTCCTTTAAATACCTGATTCTCTTTTATTTACTTGTTGAAAATGCACAGATATTTCAAAGAAAATATGAAATTGACATTTATTATAATTGTGGAGGCCCAGCGCAACCACCCTTTATCAATGGCTCATCTTTTCCCCTCGACAATACCTCTATAGATGGATACAAATCATATTATTTAACCGTATACCGGATATTTATTGAAAAATTCATTTATAAATTAAAAAATGTAAACTTAATAAAAGCTTTAAAACTTGTGCACACGTTCAATTTTTCTTGTATAAAAATGATCTGTTTCTCTAGATCTGATCCTTATGAGATCTTCTATATTGGATCCAAACTCTTATTTCATATGATATTCTTTAGGTCCGTATAAGGAGTCCTAAAAGATATGTATTCGATGCAGGGGCGGACCTTGAACCCAGGGGCCCTGGTGCAGCCATGGAGAAGGGGGGGGTGTGCTGGCGGCCGTCGGTGAGGAGCTGGGGGGGGGGGTGCTGGCGGCCGTCGGAGCGGGGGGGGTGCTGGCGGCCGTCGGTGAGGAGCGGGGTGGGGTTATGGCGCTGGCGGCCGTTTGTTTATTAGTGGAGCGGCTCTCCTACCTGCTGAGCCGCGCTGTGTGCATTCCTGGGAGCAGGAGAGGGGGGGCCGGATCAGGCAAGGGAAGCAGGAAGCTTCCTGCTTCCCTTGCGTGACCCTCCTCTCCTCTGACATCGGATTACGGGGGTCGGCTGGGGGCCCCCTGCAGGCTTGTGGGGCCCCCTAGCCGGTCGGGCTCTGGTGCAGCTGAACCAGCTGCACCACGGTAGGTCCGACCCTGATTCGATGCATATGTTCCTGTACAATTATTGAGTGGTATGCTATACTGTATATCTGAACTACTGTAGTTTCTTACCTCTAAGTGTTCTCTTTACTAGAGGCTTCCTTGACTCTGTGAATGTTTACTCCTATCTTCTAGCTGTTGGGGATTATTTTTAGATTTGTTACTCTGAAACTTATACACTGGTTTTATATATATATATATATATATTATATATATATATATATTCCTAAATTGAAGTAAAAAATACCTATGTTTCTTTCATGTATAGACTCTCTCCAATGGGATGTGGAATGTTCCTTTTTGCCGTTGTTGTTGTTGTGCCTTGTACCCCCTCCTACAAGATATGTGTAATAGTAAGTGGTTTGTTTGACCACAATGTATTCTCAGTATATATACGGTATATATACACACACACACCTACCTTTCCAGACTCGTATAGTAGGTTCAAGTATATCTTCGTCTCTGAGGTTTTCTGTGGTTTTCTAACTTGGTCCTAAAAAGTACACCTTTTATTTATATATATGTAAACCTCACAATATTTGTGCACCTATATGTATAATGGTTAATTAGTCCACTATTGCTTTCACCTGTTGCTATCTTTTAATTTGTGTGTCTGTTTTATCTGTGCACCATATTGGCACTATATGTGCCTATTATAAATTATAGTGTTCTTATATCTATATGCTGTGTTTCAGCTCTATAGTGGTTACCATTAACAAGTACCGTAATCTTCCTATTCTGATATTGCCTTTTTCTATACACAAACGTTAATTTGGAGCTGTTCTTAATGTGCCATTATTGTCAGTGCCCATGTTAATTCATATGCTCCTTCTCCTTTTCTTATATCCCCTGTCCACAGATCTCTTTATCCCTTTCGGTTTAGTTGCATATCATTTATCTACTGCTTGCTTGGCTCACCTTATGGTATCTGGTGTCCTCTGGTGTCTGTGCTTCTTCTTCGCCCTCGGTGTTGGCATCTCCCTCTCTGTCCTCCTGCATCCGTACGGAACGCTCCTCAGCTGTGCTGGAGCTTCCGCTTCCTGATGCATCACTTGTCACTGTGATGTCAGTCAGGTGGGGTATCGTTAGACTGAGGTGGGGGTCTCAAAGCAAGCTGTCTGGCCGGTCACAGAAACTGTCAGCCGTAGGAATCTAAAGTGCTATCATCACTAATGCATTTCTGCGACTAGCGGTCCCCTTCTTCAGAGTATAAGCCTGTCACAGCACTGATTAGCAGCTTTCTGCCTATGCACAGTGTACACATAAAGCTGACAATCAGTGGTGTGGCTGGGTTTACACAGAGCTCAGCATTCAGAGGACAAGGTAGTCAAGCGGACTTCAGGTACAGGGCAAAGTGTGATGTTATTTATTGTGATAAATTAGGTAAGGAAGATGCGTGAGATGGGGGAAAGATGATGAGTTCGGTTTTGTCAACGTTTTGTTTTAGGAAGCGAGTGGAGAAGGAGGATATGGCTGATAGACGCTCTGGGATTTTGGATAGCAGAGATGTGATGTCCGGGCCAGAGAGGTACCGTATACACTGTGTGCAGAATTATTAGGCAAGTTGTATTTTAGAGGATTATTTTTATTATTGATCAACAACTATGTTCTCAATCAACCCAAAAGACTCATAAATATCAAATCTTAATATTTTTGGAAGTTGGAGTGGGTTTTTTTTAGATTTGGCTATCTTAGGAGGATATCTGTTTGTGCAGGTAACTATTCCTGTGCAGAATTATTAGGCAACTTAATAAAAACCAAATATATTCCCATCTTACTTGTTTATTTTCACCAGGTAAACTAATATAACTGCACAAAATTTAGAAAAAACATTTCTGACATGCAAAAACAAAACCCCCCAAAAAATTAGTGACCAATATAGCCACCTTTCTTTATGATGACACTCAACAGCCTTCCATCCATAGAATCTATCAGTTGCTTGATCTGTCAACATTGCTTGCAACAGCCACCAAAGCCTCCCAGACACTATTCCGAGAGGTGTACTATTTTCCCTCCCTGTAGATCTCACATTTTAGGAGGAACCACAGGTTCTCTATGGGGTTTAGATCAGGTGAACAAGTGGGCCATGTCATTATTTTTTCTTCTTTAAGACCAAGGATGGGGAACCTCCGGCCCCAGGGCTGAATGCGGCCCTCAATGACTTTTTTGCGGCCCCCGGGCAGATTCCTGGGGACCGCAGTGCTCAGGCTCTCAGACGCCTTTTGCCGACTGTATGCCCTTTAAATCCAGCTCTCTAGTGATCTCTATGCCCCAGCCTCAGCCACCCCCAGTGAGGTATATGCTCCCAGCCTCTCCTGATATGTCTAGGGCTCTAGCACACCTGGAAAAGCAGTTGAGAAACAAAATGACTAATATCACCCACGCCAAAGAGAAGCAGCTCCAGCTACCACAGTCGGGGTGAGTTGATTGCTTAACCAAATATAGCAGGTAGTTTTCAAGTTGATAAATTTGTACAGGCCCCAAAAGATTGTAGAAATTTCCAAATGGCCCTCAGCAGAAAAATTGGTTCCCCGCCCCTATTTTAGACCTTTACTGGCCAGGCACACTGTGGAGTAATTGGATGCATGTGATGGAGCATTGTCCTTCATGAAAATCATGTTTTTCTTGAATGATACCGACTTCTTCCTGTACCACTGCTTGAAGAAGTTGTCTTCCAGAAACTGGCAGTAGGTCCGGGAGTTGAGCTGCACTCCATCCTCAACCCGAAAATGTCCCACAAGTTCATCTTTGATGATACCAGCCCATACCAGTACCCCAGTTCCATCTTGCTGGTGTCTGAGTCGGAGTGGAGCTCTCTGCCCTTTACTGATCAAGCCTCTGGCCCATCCATGGCCATCAGAGTCACTCTCATTTCATCAGTCCATGAAAACTTTTGAAAAATCAGTCTTAAGATACTTCTTGGCCCAGTTGTGATGTTTTATCTTATGTTTCTTGTTCAAAGCTGGTCATTTTTCAGCCTTCCTTACCTTGGCCATGTCCCTGTGTATAACACACCTTGTGCTTTTTGATAGTTCAGTAACGTTGCAGCTCTGAAATATGGCAAAACTGGTGGCAGATGACATCTTGGCAGCTTCACGTTTGATTTTCCTCAATTCATGGGCAGTTACTTTGCGTCTTTTTTCCCCAACACGCTTCTTGCGACCCTGTTGGCTATTTGTCATGAAACGCTTGATTGTTCGGTGATCACGCTTCAAAGGTTTGGCAATTTCCAGACTGCTGCATCCCTCTGCCAGACATCTCACAATTGTGGACTTTTCAGAGCCCGTCAAATCTCTCTTCTGACCCATTTTGCCTAAGGAAAGGCATTTGCCTAATAATTAAGCACACCCTATATAGGGGATTGATGTCATTACATCACGCCCCTCCTCATAACAGAGATGAACATCACCTGATTTACTTAATTGGTAGTTGGCTCTCAAGCCTATACAGCTTGGAGTAGGACAACATGTATAAAAAGTATCGTGATCAAAAAACTCATTTACCGAATAATTTGCACAAAGTGTATCTGAGTGTCATCAGTGTGCAGGTGGCACTGGAAGCCATGGGACTTTGAGTTGTCCCTTGCCAAGGGTATAGAGGAAAAGAGTAGTGTTCCAAGAGAGAGCCTTGAAGGACCCCAACAGAGAGGGGATAGGACGAGGAGGTAAGGTGTGAGTGGGAGACACTAAATGTGCAGTTGAAAATGTATTATTTTTATTATATTAAGTATTTATATAGCGCCATTAGGTTAAATGGCGCCTCACAAGTGAGAGGGTAGACAAAGACACGTGATAAATATGAGGAGGTATGAGGCGATAGATCCAGGATAATGCAAGGGCCATCATACCAATGAATGTTATGAATCAGACGTTGTCACTATTAAAGGTGGGAATAAAAAGGTGCTGTCTCTTGGTAGTCATCTCAAACAGGGGATACTGCTGAAAATTATGTCTGACAGCACGCACAATGACTCTTCTGCATCAGTTCAGTCAATGACCTGATCAAAATATATGCACAATGCACCGTTTTCCATAGCTTCATATGAATGCCCCAATAGAGCTACTGATGGGATCAAACACAATGTGCACCTGGCCTTAAGGGTTAATTTACAGAGACAGGTCTTCTCAAATGTAAAAGCAGTAAATTGATATAAATATATATTGGGCGATTTCAAACACAAAGTATCTTTGGGTTACCACACAGACCCCCCTTCCCATGTGTACGTGTGCATACATCTAAATGATATTATTTTAGCTGCAGTAATGACATCAGCCAGCTTATTCAGATGAAATGATACCATTGCAAATATTTCTGCAATTTGTAAAGTTACAATTTAATCATGGTGGGGGGTATTACATCAACTTAGGTTGGTTTTGCCTCCACAATATGACTATAGTAAATATTTCCATGAGGCTGGTTTCACATTGCGTTTTTTTGCAATCCGTGGCTGTCCGTTGATTTGGCCCCCATCAGCGGGCGAGAGATGTAAACCGCTCAGCTGATGCAGTCATGTGACCGATCAGCTGATCGGGTGCCCCGCCAGGTCCTTAAGCTCAGAGATTGCACACATCGTGGGACACACGCCGGAGAGGTGAGGAATACCTTTTTTTCATTTTTAACCCTTGCTTCACTCCCGCAATGTATGTATATACATTGTGGGAGTCAAAGTGCCCCGCTTGCCTGCGCTTTGCAGGCTTGGGCTTTTCTGTGTCTGGATCCATGAAAATCCCGGACCCGGACCCAGAAATGGCATCCGGAGGCCACATCTGATCCGGTCCTTTCCTTTCCGTTGGGTCCTGCAAAAAACAGGATCCCCACGGACAGGAAAAAATCGCAATGTGAAACCAGCCTTAGGGCCCTTTCACATCAGCGTTTTTTTCAAATCGCGGCAGATGCGGTGAAAAAACCGCATCTGCCGCGATTACCGCATACCGGCTGCACTTGCGGCACAGTTGCGGTGCGGTTGCGGTAAACGCCATACAATGTATAGCGGACTTGCGGCAGTGCGGCAATGCGGTTTTGGCACTTGCGGCAGGTGCGGTCCGCGAAAAAAAATGCTGTCAGCCGCGTTTTTTTTCTGGCCGCACCTGCCGCAATGTGCCAAAACCGCACTTGCCGCACCTGCCGCAAGTCCGCTATACCTTGTATGGCGTTTACCGCAACCACGCCGCACACCGTGCGCAAGTGCAGCCGGTATGCGGTAATCGCGGCAGATGCAGTTTTTTCACCGCATCTGCCGTGATTTGAAAAAAACGCTGATGTGGAAGGGCCCTAAGTAACCTGTCCTACCAGGTAAGGGAGACCGTACTGGGCCCCCACCCGTAACAGGATTAATGCAGGAATAGACATGGGATAGAAGGGAATAGGCGTTCAGTTAACATATAGAGTGTGGAAGAAGGGGAATTAAAACATCAGTGGGGGTGTAGTTAGATGAGGGGAATGGTAATAAGTGTTTATAAGGAAATATCCATTAGGAGAGGGGCCATTTTAAGCACAGAGTGGGAGTAATCTCCCACCCACTCTCCTATTTTTTTCTTGTTACAGAATGTCAAGAAAGAAAGATGATTAAGAATAGTCATTGGCTAACTGTTTCCCTACTTGGGAGGGGGGCAATTATTATTTTCTTTTAATGTAATAGCAGCCTGGCGATGGGGAAGAAGATCCTCGAAGTTGGTGCTTTGTGTTTCGTTCTAGAGCAATTGGGGGGGGGGGCACAAGGTTCTGGACCCCTCAAGTGGACTTACTTATATAGTGGCGGGTGGTAGAATTTCCCATGTTAGGCCTGAAAGGCCATGGTGTTGGGCTTGTGTTAAAGTGAAGCCAGGGTGTTTAACTGCTGCTTCTGAGCTGGTGCTTAAATGACAAGAGGTAAAACAGATTAGCCTGAGCTACGGTTTGTGTAGACTACCCTTTGCAGGTCAGAGGTTTCAAGGAGCATTTCCTGTCTTTCTTAACTTTAAAGGTGTTATGTCTATGTTGTTTGTTATAATAAAGGGGCCAATTAAATCCATATAGTGTGCAGTCTTGTTATTACATTCGGGGGTGTTTAAGGGGTGTGTTGGAGGTGCTCTCCATAATGAATCCCCAATACTCCTTATGTGAAGGATAGGTCACAAATAAGAGCAGTGCCCTCTTAAAAATTGTGTTTCACATGACGTATAGAGTTCTCTGCAATAACTGCCTGCTGTAGAGGTAGCAATGTTAGCTAGGAATTGCAGTTTTCCAGGAAAACAGAGCCTGGAGGCTGTGTTTGCTTATGCTTATTATACAATTAAAGCACTTATTAATCACAAAAGCATTCTGCTCAGTGCTGGGAGGTCTGGTCCCCATTAAGCCGGGATACGACCCTTAGAATATAGTTTGTTTTATGCTGAAAGTGACTATGTAACAAAGCCAAGCACCTGAATCAGTTTATTTAAGACTTACATTCTATCTAAATGTTTTGGAGTCTAAGTGGACCTTTCCCAAGTACTTCTTTCATTTCACAAGTAAGCGCACAAGAGGGCACTTTAAGAATATTATGTTGTATTTTTTTCTAGTCGCGAGCAATTTAGGTCACTTCAGCTATGTCATAAAACGTTATATCAACTGAAGCTTGAGGAGGTGAAGGTAGAGGAGAATATATTCAGCAGCTACGAAAAACAGTGTGATGGTGTAAGACACCCAAACCGGAATGTCACTTAGATAAAGGATTTTCATATTCCATTTTCTAATGCTGCAGGCCCGCTCTGCACTCACCTGTGATAAAAATGCATGATTTTGACTTCACAAAATATTAACTATTTAGGCAGAAAATAAATAATTTAATCTTCAACTTATTATTTGGAATATACCTTAGCGTAAGTGCCCTAAACGCGTTTTGGATGCAGTATGTCAATTTATTCTTGCAGAGACGCTAGTATGCTCTGTGTGAGAATGCAGCTTCTGTGCCCATGATCAGGATTCTGGGGCGCAGCGTATTTTCTATGTCTCCTCCCATCGTAAACACTCACATCTCCCTAAGGATAAAGTGACATGCTGCAGCTTGGGAAGCCTCGCCGCAGGTCAGTTTACACTGGTGAAAAAAGAAGCAAGAGGGCATGCCGACTATGCCAAGTGTAGCGGTGTGCAGAGCGGCAGTTGTGGCCAAGGGATTGATTCTGGTCACCTTGGCATGCTACATGAAAGATGTAGTCCTGGCTGGGTGTGTGGGCTTGTGTAGTGTGGGCAATACGCCCAAGCAGGCTGCATGTTGCCGTTAACATTGGTGTGCCTGTGCCAGGACCAGTTGTTGCTTCACTCAGGAAAGGAAACCACCACTCCATTAGAAACACAAAGTCTTTACTGAATAGATGGCTGATGATAACTTTATCCACACAAAAGCAGTCACATTGCTTCTTAGGCCGGCTTCACACTGCGGTACAATCAGGTCCGGGGCTGTCCGGGGTGAACGTGACAGCCGCGGACCCGATTTTACTATAATACAACCCTATGGGGCCGGATGGAACCGGATGGCAGATAGCTGCCATCCGGTTTCCATCTGTCCAGGAGGATCCGGGTATATTAGGATACTTCTCCCGGACACAAAAATGCTGCTTGCTTGGGCCTCCCTGCGCTGCGGATTCCAGCCCCCAGCTGCCTAGTTGTACCTGGCTGGACACAGAAATAGCGCGAAGCCCCACATATCTTTTTTTAATTATTTCATGAAATAATAAAAAAAAGGGCTTCACGCTATTTCTGTGTCCAGCCAGGTACAACTAGGCAGCTGGGGGCTGGAATCCACAGCGCAGGCAGACCCAAGCTTTCTGGGCCCCCCCACTGCAAATTGCAGTCCACAGCCACCCCAGAAGTTGGTGCATTCCTAGAAGCGCCATCTTCTGACGCTGTACCCAGCTCATCCGGGGCCCTGGTGCATTTGCTCACTGGGTAATAAAGGGGTTAGGGCCAGCTTTGTATTATCAGCTGGCCCTAAGCCCGAAAATCATGGGGTCACACCAATATAAATTTAAAAAAAAAACACAACACACAGAAAATATCTTTTATTAGAAAAAAGACAAAAACAAAGACAAAACAACACTTAAGGTACCTTTACAAGCCGCGACGGCAGGCTGGATACATCCCGCTACTTCACGTGCACGAGCACGCTCAAACGGTTACAAACGGTCAACGCACCCTCTTTACACGCCGCCACAAGGTGCGCTACGCCACGCTACATCTATAGCTAGCTACATCGCCGGGTGTCTCAAGTAGCCAGCTGTAGCTCATTTACACACCGCTATAACCAGCTACTATGGGCGTACCTGGTGCAGCAGGGCCAGCACATAGGCGTGCCACAATTGTGGATTACGAGCCGTCCGTACGCTGATAGGACGAAGCAATAACATCCTGATTGGGCAGGCAACGCAGGAGGCTGAGTAATACAGCACGCTCGAGCGATTGTGTAGTGTGAATCGTCAGCTCCTTAAATATGCCTCCCTATGCAGCGACTACCAATCGTCATGCAGCAGCTTCCACCAATGATCGCACATGGGGCGCGGTAACACGGAGCCAGGGTCACGCCTTAGCTACATTGCAGCTACATCGCAGGCTGTCCAGAGTTCCCTTCCGTTGCTTCTTTACACGCCGATACAGCTCGCTACCATCGGCGTTGTAGCCATCAGTTTTCGAGCAGAGCTAGGAAACAGATGTATCTGTTGCCGGCTGTAGCGTCACGTCTTCAGACGCCGCTACGACGGGCTACATTGGCGCTACAAGCTACATTTGTAGCCTGTAGCGGGATGTATCCAGCCTGCCGTCGCAGCGTGTAAAGGGCCCTTTAGAGACTCCATCTTTATTAAAAAAAATAATCTTCTGTTTGACATAGTCCAATCCAGTTTTGTTCTTTAGCTCAGCTATATCTCTGGTAGAGAACCTCTACCAGAGATGTAGCTGAACTGTGCACCCGGCCGTGGGAAAGTTCATGTGAGTTCATGCTGTCAAGCATGAACTCACTTGAACCCTGACAGCACCGCGTGGCTACTTCAAATGAACAGCTGATCATCATCAGCTGACACCTCAGCTGTTTATTTGAAATAACCAGCGGGAAAGCCGGCAGTGAGAAGACTTCGCCGCTGGCTATCCTGGGCGGTGCTGCGCTCCCCCTGCTCCCTGATGCCCCCTCCCCGCTCCTCCGTTGCATCTCCGCCTGATCCTAAGTTAGGAGTGGGCGGGGAGTGCAGAACTAGGGAGCGGGCATCAGGGAAATCTTCTCACCGCCGGCTTCCCCGCCCCGGTCCTGCGCTCCCCACTCCCTTGTGCTGTGCTCCCCGCCCGGTCCTATCTCAGGATTGGGGTGGGACTCGGCACGAGGAGCAGAGGATCGGGATGGGAGGCAGAGGATTGGGCTGAATGATTGCTTAATAGCCGGCGGCTTTTTACCGCCAGCTTTTAAACAATCATGCACCCATTTCAGCCTTATCCTCAGCCCCCAGACCGCTGTATAGGGTCCAGCTGAGTAATTACTCGCATTTCCCATTGACTTACATTGTACTCATTACTCCTAGCGAGTATTCACAAGGCGAGTACCGAATAGTAACGAGTATACTCGCTCATCCCTACTCCTGATGCTTCTGGACAACCAGGATTCTCTATTAGACCTGCGTACTGTTTTTTCTAAGCATGTCCCTTCTTGAGCTGTAAGCCATTAGTGCTGCTCTACTGAGCATCTCCCCTTAGATCAGTCTCTCTCGGTCACTCACATGCTCAATGGATTCAGACCCGAGTTCAGTCACTCGGATCTTTTCTCTGGTCATAATCTTACTTTCATGGCTCTCAGTCCCCTCTCCTTTCACAGGTAACAAATAACATGTGGCTTTGCTGCTCCTCAGACCTGAGGTCTGTCTCTGGGACAGGCTGGGCCCTAACTGATGTTCCCACAGAGACAGTCTCTCTCCCTACACACCAACTCCTCCCATATAAACTAAACTCAGCTATCAACTGTCTGTTGCCGAGCATATTTAACCTTTCACCTGCATACCTATAACCCTTATACTACCTTATTAAACATCCTACATTGTGTGCCGATTGCTAACAGCCCTAGGTAGGGTGTGGCAAATAGGACTTAACCTGCCATGTGTCTTCGTGTGAGGGGAAGATGGGAATCAGAGCAGTCCACACCACCGAGATGTGAAGACGTGTGAGGGGAGCCGGCCCTTCTCCATGCGGGAGGTCGGGCCCTGTCCCTCTGATGCTTGTGTGCCAGCCGATGGCCAGGAACGGGTTGTGATGGCTCCTGGAGTTGGGGAACCGTGACTGACCCGGGAGGGCGCTTGTTCAGGCGTGGGGCGAAACACGTGCTGGAGGAGATCTTGGTGGATGCCTGGTGTACCCGGTGGCTCAGGTTGCCAGTGGCGTAACTTCAGGCACATGGGCCCCGGTGCAGAAGCTCCAATGAGGCACCCAAATATTGCAAATCTTTAATAGTATTAGTCTTTTTCTATAGGCCAAAGGGACTTTTGGAGCCCCCCTAGGCTGCAGGGCCCGGGTGCGATCACAACCCCTGCACCTATTGTAGTTATGCCCCTGCAGGTTGCTAAACCCAGTTTGGAGCCCGGTAAGGTAGCGGTCCGTAGATGTTATGTGAAGTAAATGTGCTATGTATATGTGTGTCAGGTGGGCATAACCGCCATGATGTGTTGATGTGTGAATAGCCCTACGGGAGTCATGTGTTGTGTTTATGAGTATAGCCCTACTGGACGCATGTATGAGAAGAGTGCTAGGCAGGCTTAGCCGCCATTGGGTCCGTATGAAGGACCCGTTGAAGTATGAGTGGATCACCAGGGCATATGCAAAAGTACCCTTGGTGATGGATCAACAGAGCGTACGTAAAATTACCCTGTGTGATGGTATAATGTAGGTAGAGACTCCCTGACGTAAGTTGAGGACTCCTATAATAATGTGTGATGTAACGTGGGACTGACTGTTAGGTCGAGTATGGTCCCGTTGATAAAGTGTATTATGTAATGTGATCTGTCAGTATTATATGTGGAATGTCCTGTAATGTAATTGATGTGAATAGTATTCAATGTGAGATGTAAATACGTTATTATGTTATGTGAATGTGAGTGTCTTTTGTTCCCGGCTTATGCCGTTACTAATAAACCGTTAGACACTTTATGCACTGTTAACTCTTGTAGTGATGTTATTCTGTTGCCAAGCAGTTTCCCCAGGGGCACTACCTCACAAAATACATTACATCATAAATACTGCTAGACCTCTACATATTAACATTCTCAACTCTGCTACATCTTGTACATTACAGTACCTTATACTATACATTCCTGTATTGCTTACAACAAAATGCACTACATTATACATCATACCTTTATATATAACACTATGCATTGTTATACTTATTATACTTTATATGACACAACACATTATGCTGTAAAATAACATGGTGGTGTTTCCAGGGGCATGAACTTAATCACGAGTTATACACTGTCACGCGCTGACATTGCTGGATGCTGCTTTGTATGTGTTTGTCTTTAAGAGCTGCATGGTTGATAGTTGTGAAGGTCATGGCCTCCTGTGTTGGGTTCCAGAACTGCATTCACTATGAGGTTCGGCTGCTGTTTGGGGGGTTAATGTGTGACTCACCTGGGCTCCCCTACCCCTGGCCTTTAAGTAGCCTCTCCTTCCACCAGGTGGTGCTGCTGATAGAGTTTCACTCTATGCCTGGAAGCTGTGCTGTGCTGACCTGTGTGTTTGTGTTGCTGAAGTCCTTTCCTTTGAAGTTGCTGTATCCCAGTTCTGTGGAGGGAGGTGAGGGGGGAATAGTGCAGGGCTCTTGGAGGAGTTTTAGGGAGAGGCTGGAGGCCCGAACCTTCTCACCTTCACAGGTACCTTTGGGATCAGGGCTATTCAGGGTTCCTAGACTAGGGTCAGACTAGTATTCCCTTTCACCCTGCCCATTACTGCCATTCCCTCATCAGCATTCTCACTACACCGTGACATACACCCTCTTTCAGGATTTCTATAAATCCCATCTACTGTGCTTGTACTTTACAAAGCAGCGATTTGGACATAGTGAAAATACACAGAGTCCACAACACTGCTAATCCTGATCATAGGCACACTGCCCTTAAAGTAAAACTACTGCATTTTTTTCATTGCACCGCTGGAGTTTAAATCTAAATCCCCTGAGCCCTGTCTTATACTCACCTTCTGCCACCCTCCTCCTTTTTCCAGTGGTGCTCTGGCTGGTCTGTGGTGAAAGCTGACTAGCCGACAGCTCCAGTGTTCCATGGAGTGCACCGGACGTCACAGCTCAATACATTTCTATGGAAGCCTTGTTCTGGCTCTCACAGAGTTGAAATGAACATCTGCACAACAGGCTACGGGCACAAGATGGCGCTGTGCGACCCGAGCTGGGTTGGTAAAGCATGAACATGCCGGAAGGTGAGTATAAGACCCAAAGCTGGGATATTACATTTAAAGCGCCAATACAGCGCTGAAACAAAACCTGCTGGAGTGATGCTTTAATCTGTTATATATTAATCTCCTATTATTAAATTCATCTAAATGATTTATTTAGCTTTACTCTCAAATGCTGTCAAACATTTAGGTGGATTCTGCTAAAAACAAAGTAGGAATCAATTCTGTTTTTTGTATCTTTTTCTTTAGGCTGACCGACGAATAACCTTTTACTGTGTATTGAAAATACTAGAGACTGGATTTATCATGGGGATACAACTGCATCCCCTCCCAACTCCGCTGTGAGCTGTATGCATAATCTCTGTTATGGAGCTGCCTATGTAGTAAAAAAATGAAACCCATTCCAGCGTCTTCACATATTAGTACAGCATCATATTTAGCAGTGACAAGCATTAATACTTGCGTCTTTCAAGGGGTTTTCTATTTATTTCTGTTTTTATGCCCATTAGCTTGTACTACAGATAATAAAATGAGAGAAACATATCCTCTACAGGTCGTATGTTAATTCTCCATAGTCACCCTTGGCTTTGTTAACAGACTGTGACAGTGCCATCACGATGAGTGTGGGTGAATGGGGCAGAGAGGGGGTGAGCAGAGCAAAGCGTGAAGAGTGGGGGTGAGAGTGGAGCAGAGTGAGGGACAGCAGAGCAGAGCAGGGGACAGTGGAACATAGATAAAAAGACCAGGCAGAGGAGAGTGGGAGTGGGTGGAGCAGAGTGAGGAAGAGTAGAGTAGAGCGGGGCGGAGCAGAGTGAGGGTAAGTGGTGCAGTGTGGGGGTTAGCGGGGGTCAGCGGGGAGAGCGGAGTAGAGCAGAGCTGGGGAGATTAGAACAAAGTAGGCAGAGTGAGGATAAGCAGAGTGGGAGAGAGCAGGAGTGAGTGGGTGTGAGCAGAGTGAGGGGGAGCGGAGCAGAGTGGGGGTGAGTTGGGGAAAGCGGCGCAGAGCAGATTGAGGGGAGTGTGGAGCACAGTGGAGAACAGGGGAGAGCAGAGCCAGTGGAATCGGCAGAGCAGAATTGGGGGAGCGGGTGGAGTAGGGTGAGCAGTGCACAGTGGGGAGAGCGGAGCAGGGCAGGTGGAGGTGGGGGATAGCGGGTGAGCCGCAGTCTGTACCTGCTCTCTGTGCTTCCCCACTCTGTGTCTGCTAAAGGACCTTTGATGATGTCAGTCATGTGATCTTTAAATCCGCCCATGACTGGGACATCACCACAGGTGAGTGGGAGGGGGTGGGGGCTGCGGCGACGGGTTTGTGAGGGGGCTACGGGGGACCAGGCAAGGGAGATTCAGCTGTGGAGTTGTTGGGTGTGTTGGCCGGGAGTGCGGCGATCGCCATATTGAGAGACCCATCACTTGGGTGTCCCAATATGGCATCCGGCTTACTTCTTGTCGGCACAGTGGATTGTGGGATTCAGAGACATTCAGACAGAAGTGCATGACAGACAACATTAGGCAATTATATATAGTATATATATTAGTATATAATAGTATGTGCAAATTACGTGCAAATTACAGGATCAAATTCAAATTGCTTCTTCTCACCCACAAAGCTCTTCACAGTGCAGCACCCCCCTACCTCTCCTCCCTCATCTCTGTCTATCACCCCACCCGTTCTCTACTTTCCTCAAATGACCTTCGACTGACATCTGTACTAATCCGATCCTCCCACTCCCGACTCCAAGACTTCTCCAGAGCTGCACCAAAACTCTGGAATGCTTTACCCCAAGAAATCAGGACTATCCACAACTTGCATGGCTTCAGACGATCCCTAAAAACGCATCTTTTTAAGGCGGCCTATCATACTCCCTAATAGAAGTCCTTTGTACTGCAGATAGTGAAATGGGCTATCCTTCTGGACATTACTCTTCTACAAACTCCACCAAACCAAAAAAAGGTCTACACAGACTGTATAATGACCATCCATGTAAGCTTAGTCCTATGCCCCATTTCCTCAAGATGCCTGGACCATCAGTGCAATAAGCCCCTGTACCTTGTGCAACCCCTATCCCGTCGTAGATTGTAAGCTCTTTTGAGCAGGGTCACCTTCATTTCTTGCTTTATTTATTGTATTTTCTTTTTTACATTGATTCTCAGCCTATTGTTTTGTATCCAATTATTGTACTGTATTCTCTACTGTAATTACTTACTGTATTATATTTTCTGTACTCTAACCACTGTATTGTAAAGCGCTGCGGAATATGTTGGCGCTATATAAATAAAGCTTTATTATTATTATTATTATTATATAAGGTACTTAGTTGACATTATTTTGTCAGGATGGTCCCTATTTCTTGTAGTTCACCTCGTGGAGGGCCATTATACTGTATGCAAGCAATTATGCAGTGTAAGGGTATGTGCCCACAGGACGTTTTTGCTGAGTTTTTCCTGCGGTTTCTGCAGCAGAAAACCATTGGTTTTATGGTAATGTATGCTAATTTGTTCCTGTGGTTTTGATTCCCAGCAAAACCAATGTGTTTCACAGAAACGCTGTGCACACACATTGGATTTGCAAGTGTGAAGAACTGTCAAATACCTGCGTTTTTGGTGCAGATGGGAAAGAATTGACTTGTTAATTATTTTCCTGCGTTTTTGCTAAAGTCAAGGGAAAAAACGCAGGAAAAACGCAGCTAAAAAAAATGCAGTAAAAACGCACATAAAACGCGCAAAAAATGTGCAAAAAATGCAGACAAGATCATAGCATTTCTCCTGTCAAGGGCTCTAGGATCCTCAGGTCTTGCTGCGTTCACGACTGCTTAAAAAACGTCCTGTGGGCACATACCCTTAATGTTTGTGTGTGGTCCATCATACTGTGCGGAGGGCTGTGTGGGGTTCACAATTTGGGATCATACTATTTTGGGGTCACCATTCATTGCTGGAGTAGTTGAAGTGGGTACAGTAGGGTCATCATGTGTGTGTGTGTGTAGGAATTCACTGTCGGGGGATCATACAGTGTATGTGGGTCACTTTTGTTGGCATCATACTTTATGAGGGCAATTAAAGGGGAATCTAGGGGATTCAATAAGAGGAAAATTACTTTGAGAAGGCTGCAAAGTTGTGAGCTATGTATGTTCTTATGTCACTCAGAAGAACGTTATTTTTTTTCTTTGTGGGAGAGAAGCACAAATAAAAATTCTGCTATGGGGACACATGATTTCTTTGTACACCCCTGCTTTCATTCATTCATTGATTCATTCATTCATTCATTCATAATGGAACAATGACCTGTGGGATCTTTCCACTTGAAAACAAAGCAGATACCTAAATGTGAACAGAGCCTTGAAGGGTATATGTCAAATACCTATACAGTATATGGAAGTATTACTCTTCCTTCCACAACCTTAGAAGAAGGGATGGAATTTTTTGCTGTTGGACTTTAAATTACCAACTTGATTTACTGTGCTGAAATCTTGTTGGTTTCTTAAATATATTAAAACATTGAACTAGAGAAAAACATTTTTCTTTAATGTCAAGTTGATTTAAGGAACAAAGTATTAAATGTATTTGTTCCCTAGGGCTTTAACTATTATGCATGCTGTGTCAGAAAAATAATACATTTACTGTCACAGCTGAGAACCTTGCTCAGTGCGCTGTAAAGTTTTGCCAAGTCAAAATGAACTCCATTAGTCTAATCGCTACTGATAACTTTCCAAACACTGTAAGATGACATCACAGCGCAGAACAATGTGCAGCCAACATGTCTGTATGTCACGTTTGTAAAGCGCTTAACAAATAACTATGTATAGGCTTGATTTATGTCTACATACTCAGTATATGTCCCCTTTGAATGATGTATGGGAATCTTTAAAGAGAGTCTGTTGTGTGGTTTAGACCTAATGAATCATTCATACTGCCAGGTAGGAGACTTTGAAACATGTTCAAGCACATCTGTGCACCCACTGATAGACATAAGCCTTCCATAGACATTAAAGAACTGTGAAACAAACTTTGGCTAGGGTCACATTTAAAACATGAATTGCATTCACCGCATCCGGATCCGGATGCGGTGAACGCAATGCCGGTCACACACATTTTTCTCCAAAAATGTGTGCTGAATACCGCACTGCAGTAACCAGATGGCTCAGGATGTGTAATCCTGAGCCATCCAGCAACTGCATAGTTTGCTGATCCCGGCTATTGCCGGGATGAGCAAACTGTCCTATGCCTATTAAAGAGTTAAATTTACTACCTAAAGTAATGTTTGAGATCTCTAGGGGGGGCTTAGACCCCCCTAGAGACCGGCCGCCCACTCCGGTGGGCTTCTTCTACAATATCCCCAATGGCACGGGCTCCTCCGAGCTCCGTGCAAGTCCCCAAAACTCCCGCCCCCCGTATCACTATACAGGGGTTCCTGCACCCCTCTTGTATAGTAATTCCTGTATGTGGGCACAATGATTTATTAAAGTATAGATGTTAGGTCATATTTACTTGTTCTCGTCGGCACTCGGCAGTGGTGTTGGAAATCCATGGGCGGGGCTGTTTGCTGCAGCCTCCGCCCCCTCATTCATTATGGCCGCCCCCTCTGTGCTTCATCCAGTGTTGTGAGGGCGGCCGCGTCATGAAAGGGGCGGGGCGAACCGCGTCACACCATTCGCCCCGCCCCTTTCATGACGCGGCCGCCCTCACAACACTGGATGAAGCACAGAGGGGGCGGCCATAATGAATGAGGGGGCGGAGGCTATAGCAAACAGCCCCGCCCATGGATTTCCAACACCACTGCCGAGTGCCGACGAGAACAAGTAAATATGACCTAACATCTATACTTTAATAAATCATTGTGCCCACATACAGGAATTACTATACAAGAGGGGTGCAGGCACCCCTGTATAGTGATACGGGGGCGGGAGTTTTGGGGACTTGCACGGAGCTCGGAGGAGCCCGTGCCATTGGGGATATTGTAGAAGAAGCCCACCGGAGTGGGCGGCCGGTCTCTAGGGGGGTCTAAGCCCCCCCTAGAGACCTCAAACATTACTTTAGGTAGTAAATTTAACTCTTTAATAGGCATAGGACAGTTTGCTCATCCCGGCGATAGCCGGGATCAGCAAACTATGCAATTGCCGGATGGCTCAGGATTACACATCCTGAGCCATCTGGTTACTGCTGTGCGGTACAGGGAACCGCTGCGAAAACTGCTGCCTGCATGATTTTTAACGCAAGCAGCAGTGCCGGAGATGGCCACCGGATGGCTTGTGAAGCCATCCGGTGTTTTGCATTGGCTCCTATGAGGAGCGTTTCCTGGTCCGGTTTTGAGCTTTTTGAAAGCTCAAAACCGGATCAGGATTCTATTCAAAAAACGGAAATGTGACCCTGGCCTATCTCTTACTTGCGGACCCTCCACAGCGTCCTGCTGACCGCAGCCCCTATGTTTATAATGAGAACGCACGGAGCTGCGCAGGTCTGCGCATGACCGTGCGCTCCCATTCACTGCAATATGTGATTTGTACGTAGGCGGATGCCTGCGCACAAATCACACACAATCACACACTCTCGTCCGCACCAGGAACGCGACTATGTCACGTTCCTGGTGCGGACGAGAGTGTATGATTTGTGCGCGGGCATACGCCTGCGTACAAATCACATACTGCAGTGAATGGGCGTGCACGGTCATGCGCAGACCTGCGCAGCTCCGTGCGTTCTCATTATAAACATAGGGGCTGCGGTCAGCAGGACGCTGTGGAGGGTCCGCAAGTAAGAGATAGGCCAGGGTCACATTTCCGTTTTTTGAATAGAATCCTGATCCGGTTTTGAGCTTTCAAAAAGCTCAAAACCGGACCAGGAAACGCTCCTCATAGGAGCCAATGCAAAACACCGGATGGTTCATAAAGATAGGGGCTGGCGGTGGCTGCGGTCAGCTTGCGGATCCCCTCCGCAGGACGCTGCGGAGGGGTCCGCAAGTGTGAAGGCAGCCTAACTCCCTCATTCACAAAAACTCTTGGCTCAGTAGTTCCTCTTGCCACTAAACTAATTGATTGATTGTCATAATTTCAAAGCCTGGATCCTTCTTTTCTTTGACATCATGTGTCAGGGGAGAGTTGGGTGTGCACTATAAACATTAGACTGTTGGCCAATCTCTTCAATATTGGTGGATTCGCCCAATTTATGTTTAACGTGTATGGGGACATTGTCACCGTTGGTTGATTATGCACCTGATGTAACAAATGCTCATTGAGTTGTCTTGATTCTTTTGAGTGTTGTGTGCAGACGATCCTGCTTGTTAGGCGTAGTGCCTCGGGACCTGGCAGAACCCGCAAGTGAATACTTTAAACAATATGGACCCCCGCTTCTGCTGCATTCAAAATCAAACAATAATAAAAAAACTACACATAATTGGTATCTCTGCGTTCAGAAATGTCTGATCCATCAAAATAGAAAATAAATGAATCCATTCGGTAAACAACCTGATGATAAAAAACAACTAAAGCTCCAGAAATTGCATTTTTTCAGCTACCGCAACAACATAGAAAGGATGTAATACCAGACAGTGAAAACATATATAACTCAGGATAATATCAATAAAAACATAATCTCGGGCTACTAAAAACAAGCCCTCACAAAGCTCTATATCCCCAAAATTGAAAGCTTTATGCCTCTCAGATCACACAAGAACATTTTGTTTTCAAAATGTTTGCATTTTTTTTCACCACTTAATTTGACACGTTGTGGATCTGAAACACGCAGTTTACATAGAGTAAAAAAGAGGCACAATGGATGTGAGATTTCTATAAATCCCATCTACTTTGCTGGAACTGTAAGATTTGACACAGTGAAAATACGCAGCATCAAAGACTCACCTAAAACAGTGGACACACAGCCTAATGGATCCCCCTTTATACCAGGTAGGTGCCGGCTGTTTTACACAGTGGTCACCTGGCCGGTAACTGATGTCTTTTTTTTCCGTTTGGATCAGGGCAAAGTGATCTTTTTCATATAGGGGCTCGTGATTTCTATATATATATGGCCCTGACCTATAACCCAGCCTGCATCTCTAGACTTGATAATGGTAAATAATTCTGTTAAACTATGGTAATCTCATTTTAGAGATGGTGAAGTTTCCTACTTAACAGTAAATTGATACTGTAACTATTATGTGCTACATTATTCTATTTTTTTCACTTGATTAGGAACAATGTGGTAGAGTTCACGATAATCTGACAATGCCATTTCCTTTGAGAAAACGACTCAATGCCTGTACAGGAAAACCCCTATTGAACACTATGTAGTATACAATGTAATTAATTTAGTTCATTCTATTATAGCAGTGATACATTTTTCTAAGTGTATTGTATGTCTAACCGCATGGTTCCTTTGTGTGCTTTTCTGACCACTTAGGGGTACTCAAGTTGATGGAGTTTGGAGAGGAATATGTATTTACTCTTCCTAGTGCCTACGCTCGTTCTATACTCACAGTTCCCTGGGTGGAATTGGGAGGTAAAGTCAATATTACCTGTGCCAAGACAGGTTATGCCGCCACAGTTACGTTCCACACCAAGCCTTTCTATGGAGGAAAAGTGCACAGGTACGGAAAGATATTTTAAAGTAACACTCTACTTTTTATAACATTGGAAGTCATTATATACATTTTTAAGTTAGCTTTACATTCGAACAGATTTTATTTTGATTTATTAGTGATAGTAGTTTATTCCTTAAATGGGTACACTCAAGTCATTAAATTGTTTTAATAAGACAGCATGAAAGTAAACAAATTTACAATTGACTTGCTTTTCCTATGTATTTGTTTGGGCAGTCACTAGGGGAGGCAGATCCTCTAAAGGCCACGTCACACGCTTCAATATCGTGAACGATGTTGTTAGCGATCTCATGCACGCGCGATCTCTAACAACATCGTTCAGATCGCTGGTGAGCTGTCACACAGGCAGACTCACCAGCGATCAGGACCAACGAGAACGTTGGTAACCAAGGTACATATCAGGTTACTAAGCACCGCACGGCGCTTAGTAAACCGATGTGTACCATGGTTACCATCTCCCAGCATAGGCTATGCCGTTGGGAGTTCGTTCAACATGGTGTCACACAGCATGATCCTGCAGGTTGAAGGATCGTTCATCGCCAGATTTGAGAACATGTTCACAAATCTGGGATGAACGATCCATTAAAAGATCGTTCAGTTTGGCTGGTGACATCGCAGTGTTACACGCTACAATGTCGTTCATGACATCGTTCGTGCATCACCAAACACGTGACTTTTGAACGATATCGTGAACGATATTGCAGCGTGTGATGTGGTCTTTAAACCTAAAGCCCCCGTCACACATAACGAGGTAGTTAGCAAGATCGTTGTAACGTCACAGGTTTTGTGACGTAACAGCGATCTCGCTAACAATCTCGCTACGTGTGTCACTTAGCAGCGATCAGGCCCCTGCTGTGAGATCGCTGATCGTTACAAAGTGCTCTGGGTCATTTTTTGGCCGTTGCGCTCCCGCTGGGAATGCTGCGTCGCTGTGTTTCAAAGGGACAACGACCAACAATCTCAAAACTACGCCTGAGAGTGACAATTCCCAACGACCTCTATATCATTCCAGATCGTTGCGGAAGTCGCTGGTGAGATCTGACTGTTTGACTGTTCGCTGCCTGGATACCCGCTGTTTATCATAGTTACCAGCGTCCTCCCTGCTTACAGGCAGCGCTAAGCAGGGAGGACGCTGACATCTCCTTCAGCGATTTGGGAGGTGGCTCCCATTGCCCTCATCGCTGAGGAGATCTGCCTGTTTGACAGCTCCCCAGCGACCAGGTAACGATGCTCCAGCGATACCGGCAGGTCGTTATCGCTGTCGGGATCGCTGTAGCGGTCGTTATATGAGACAGGGCCTTTAGTTTTTATACCATGACAGAGGTATGTGTCTTGGAAAGCCTTATATAGGCCTAGAAAGTTTATTACATGGTAGCACACCTGGGCGTACTGCAAATCTTACTGTGGAGCACAAGAAAGTTTAGCGAACTGGTATTAAGGAAACAGACTCCATACCTGGAACCGGTCTGTAATACTTTTCTTGCAATGAGCACTTTTATCTTATCTGTTGCACAGCTGATTTCCATGGAGCTTGGCCACTAGTGTCTGCCCAGATCCTGGGCCTAGAGTGTACAGCACTTAAATTTCAACGAGAGGTAAAGTCCCAGTCACACATAACGACGCACCAGCGATCCTGATAACGATATCAATGTGCAGAGATCGCTGGTGCGTCGTTTTTTACATCGCTGGTAAGATGTCAAACAGGTATCTCACCAGCGATGTGAAAAACGACGCACTAGCAATCCAGAATTATACCAAGATAATTGGGAATTGTGACTCCATAGCATAGCATTGAGATCGTTTGTCATTTTTCCTCTCAAACACAACAATGTAGCGTTCCCAGCGGGAGCACAATGACGTAGAAATGAACCAGAGCAGTGTGTAATGATCAACGATCTCACAGCAGGGGCCAGATCGTTGGTGCGTGTCACACAGAACGACATCGCTAACGGGATCGCTGTTGCATCACAAAATCTGTGATGCTACAGCGATCTCTTTAGCAATCTCGTTATGTGTGACAGGGCCTTTAGCTTCTAACATACAGTCAGTTCTCTCCAACCCAAAGATTTCTATACAGCAGTTAGCTGTTAATTTCCATCTATGTCCTTTTCAGCTCCTAATAAGCTGCTGTTATAAATCTTGCAAAATCACCAGCCCACAGCATTGGCTTCTCCTACAGCAGTTCTACTAATCATGGCTTTGATTTTCCTGACCTGTGTTCTTGTTCAAATACCCTATTATCTCTATATGTAATATGATGATATCAGTGTAGACTCAGAAAAAAAATCACCTTTCGTTAAATGTGTTACAGCAGAACTTGTTCTTAGCTTTATAGTTCTACTAATACTACAGTCCTACTACTCACCAGAACTATCACTCAAGGAGGAGAGCACTCCCCACCAGAAAACAGGAATAAGGAGACTGCAGAGCTCGAAGCTGCTCAAGTGATAACTTGACAACACCTTTTCAAGACATATTCAGAGAGTTTTTGAAATGTGTTTTTTTTGTTATATTTACAAAGGTATTATTTTTTTATCCACTTTTGGTACATCAGCCTCAAGAGCTGAACCACCCGCAGCATCTATTGAGGACGCAGAGGGCATTGTACAGATGTCTGTCTGTGAGGCCAGGAGTTAAATAATTAGAATGTTATGAAAACTACAAAGCTTACATGCATGTGAGATATAATATTGTGAAGATTTCCACTTTTCTTCCATTAAACTTTACAATGCCAATCTGGCTAATGTTAGTCTCTGCAGGAATTTGTTTCACAGTATTTTGACCTCCTCCTTTATGCTTAATTGTAGGGCAGGACTAAGTACTACCATGTTGCACAGTATACCACTGGATTCATCCAAGAAATAATTTTTCCTCTTATATGAGGAATATTGTCTTCTGCTACATGTGGCTTCTGTTTCTTCATTAGGATGAAGATTGTAGACTACTAGGTTGAATAAAATGTAATAACTTGTCTTTATACTCATTCAATCCTACTTGCTATATTACTATGTGTATGTGTTGTGTTTTGTATGCAGAGTCACAGCTGAGGTTAAGCACAATCCCACCAATGTAGTAGTTTGTAAGGTCCAAGGGGAATGGAATGGAGCTCTAGAATTCATATACAACAGTGGAGAAACCAAAGTCATTGATACAACAAAGCTCTCAGTTATAAAGAAAAGGATTCGACCCCTGGAAAAACAAGGACTTACTGAATCAAGGTATGTTCATTGTGTAGTCTGATGAAAGCTGTCTTATAGAGTATTCTTTTCTTCCTTGTAATGAAAAAATGCAGGAATATAAGCTAAGTAATGTATTTTTTGGACCTTAAAGGGAACCTAAGAAATTATGGGAGTGCTGGTGTCTCACGGTCCGTGCTGCTTAAGGGTTAAATAAACTGACCAAAGAGCCAAATAGATTTCCATCCTTTTATTCCTCCTCTCTCCTACGCGTTTCAGCGCCACACCCGGCGCCTTCCTCCCTATTTTATCTTTACATTAAAGGGAACCTGACACACCCTCCCCCTGCCCCGGGCCTATTAAGCCACCTTCAGCAGTGTTTATGTGGGGCTGGGAATCTGGCGAGGAGTTTCCCCACCCCAGATTCCCAGCTCCATAGCCTCATAAAGCATAAGACCACACAGGGCAGGATCTGATGCTGCATAATAACCATGTGACCTCAGCTTTCGGCCAAAGCTCACGGAGATGCCTGAGAGCTGAGAAAACGCACCGACGCCGCTCCAAATGATGACAGAGGGAGGGACCCAGACAACACAGGAGGAGGAGTAACAGCAGCCATGCGTTTAGGTCCTGGGAGGAGATTATACCTCCAGACCTAAACTAATGTCTTATAAAGTGTTTATTTTGGTGTCCCGGAGGGGTAGGGGGATAAGAGCACAAAATGCAGCATAAAGCGCTGCTGAAAGGATTATGTATCAAGTTCTAGTGCAAGGAAACAAGCTCATTTTATGAAAAAACACTGCAGTGTTCAAGTAACAAGGCTCTAAATGTGCTCCTCTATAGAAAAAAGATTCACTGCAGTAAAGAACTAAATATCCCAATTAAGCATAAAAAACTAAAGTCACCATCCTACACAGGCGCACTGTAATGAACGTATACAGTAATGGTGACCACTCATGCAGACTCCCAGGGAGGAATCGGTGAAAAGAGTCTGAACACGTTTAAAGTTCCAATCGCAAATAGAGATAATACATACCTCACACGTACATTTCACGGTTTATGTCTCTTTATCGTTTCATCAGATAGGTGAAGAGGTGAATAATGTGATAGTTTCCTTCCAATTTGCACTAGCACTTTATATGTAATCCTATATATGTGTATGTAGCAGAGCTGTGTGTATGTAGCAGAGCTGTGTGTGTGTATGTAGCAGAGCTGTCTGTATGTGCCAGAGCTGTGTGTGTGTATGTAGCAGAGCTGTGTGTGTGTATGTAGCAGAGCTGTCTGTATGTGCCAGAGCTGTGTGTGTGTATGTAGCAGAGCTGTGTGTATGTAGCAGAGCTGTCAGTGTATGTAGCAGAGCTGTGTGTGTGTGTATGTAGCAGAGCTGTCTGTATGTGCCAGAGCTGTGTGTGTATGTAGCAGAGCTGTGTGTATGTAGCAGAGCTGTCAGTGTATGTAGCAGAGCTGTGTGTGTGTATGTAGCAGAGCTGTCTGTATGTGCCAGAGCTGTGTGTGTGTATGTAGCAGAGCTGTCAGTGTATGTAGCAAAGCTGTGTGTGTATGTAGCAGAGCTGTCTGTATGTGCCAGAGCTGTGTGTGTGTATGTAGCAGAGCTGTGTGTGTGTACGTAGCAGAGCTGTCTGTATGTGCCAGAGCTGTGTGTGTGTATGTAGCAGAGCTGTGTGTATGTAGCAGAGCTGTCAGTGTATGTAGCAGAGCTGTGTGTGTGTATGTAGCAGAGCTGTGTTTATGTAGCAGAGGTGTCAGTGTATGTAGCAGAGCTGTGTGTGTGTATGTAGCAGAGCTGTCTGTATGTGCCAGAGCTGTGTGTGTGTGTATGTAGCAGAGCTGTGTGTATGTAGCAGAGCTGTCAGTGTATGTAGCAGAGCTGTGTGTGTGTGTATGTAGCAGAGCTGTCTGTATGTGCCAGAGCTGTGTGTGTGTATGTAGCAGAGCTGTCAGTGTATGTAGCAAAGCTGTGTGTGTGTATGTAGCAGAGCTGTCTGTATGTGCCAGAGCTGTGTGTGTGTATGTAGCAGAGCTGTGCGTATGTAGCAGAGCTGTCAGTGTATGTAGCAGAGCTGTGTGTGTGTATGTAGCAGAGCTGTCTGTATGTGCCAGAGCTGTGTGTGTGTATGTAGCAGAGCTGTCAGTGTATGTAGCAAAGCTGTGTGTGTGTGTATGTAGCAGAGCTGTCTGTATGTGCCAGAGCTGTGTGTGTGTATGTAGCAAAGCTGTGTGTGTGTATGTAGCAGAGCTGTCTGTATGTGCCAGAGCTGTGTGTGTGTATGTAGCACAGCTGTGTGTGTGTATGTAGCAGAGCTGTCTGTATGTGCCAGAGCTGTGTGTGTGTATGTAGCAAAGCTGTGTGTGTGTATGTAGCAGAGCTGTCTGTATGTGCCAGAGCTGTGTGTGTGTATGTAGCAGAGCTGTCTGTATGTGCCAGAGCTGTGTGTGTGTATGTAACAGAGCTGTGTGTATGTAGCAGAGGTGTCCGTGTATGTAGCAGAGCTGTGTGTGTGTATGTAGCAGAGCTGTCTGTATGTGCCAGAGCTGTGTGTGTGTGTATGTAGCAGAGCTGTCAGTGTATGTAGCAAAGCTGTGTGTGTGTATGTAGCAGAGCTGTCTGTATGTGCCAGAGCTGTGTGTGTGTATGTAGCAAAGCTGTGTGTGTGTATGTAGCAGAGCTGTCTGTATGTGCCAGAGCTGTGTGTGTGTATGTAGCACAGCTGTGTGTGTGTTATGTAGCAGAGCTGTCTGTATGTGCCAGAGCTGTGTGTGTGTATGTAGCAGAGCTGTGTGTATGTAGCAGAGGTGTCAGTGTATGTAGCAAAGCTGTGTGTGTGTATGTAGCAGAGCTGTCTGTATGTGCCAGAGCTGTGTGTGTATGTAGCAGAGCTGTCTGTATGTGCCAGAGCTGTGTGTGTGTATGTAACAGAGCTGTGTGTATGTAGCAGAGGTGTCCGTGTATGTAGCAGAGCTGTGTGTGTGTATGTAGCAGAGCTGTCTGTATGTGCCAGAGCTGTGTGTGTGTATGTAGCAGAGCTGTCAGTGTATGTAGCAAAGCTGTGTGTGTGTATGTATCAGAGCTGTCTGTATGTGCCAGAGCTGTGTGTGTGTATGTAGCAAAGCTGTGTGTGTGTATGTAGCAGAGCTGTCTGTATGTGCCAGAGCTGTGTGTATGTAGCACAGCTGTGTGTGTGTATGTAGCAGAGCTGTCTGTATGTGCCAGAGCTGTGTGTGTGTATGTAGCAGAGCTGTGTGTATGTAGCAGAGGTGTCAGTGTATGTAGCAGAGCTGTGTGTGTGTATGTAGCAGAGCTGTCTGTATGTGCCAGAGCTGTGTGTGTGTATGTAGCAGAGCTGTCAGTGTATGTAGCAAAGCTGTGTGTGTATGTAGCAGAGCTGTCTGTATGTGCCAGAGCTGTGTGTGTGTATGTAGCAGAGGTGTATGTACAGTGCCTTGAAAAAGTTTACCATGTGAACTTTCCCATATTTTTTCATGTTATACCCCACAAACTTAAATGTATTTTATTGAGATTTTTTGTGATATACCAACACTAAGTAGCAAGTATTTGTGAAGTGTAAAGAAAATGATTAATGGTTGTATAAATATTTTAAAACTAAATAATATATCTAAAGTTCATGATGTAAATCTAAATGTGTATATCACACAAGCTGTGGAGAAACACATACAATAGATCTGTTACCTCCCTATCCTTCCCTAGTGCATTCAAATTAGTGGTACTGACTCCTTGGCTTCTTTACACCGCCATGAAAGTTTTAATTAGTAGGAAATATATTTTTCCTCCTCTCTTCTGTCTAAACCTGGGATGTGCCTTAGGCTATGTGCCCACACAGTAAATGTGGTCAGTTTCTGGTGCAGAGAATTCTGCACCATAAACTGATCAATTTTTGAGATGCCAGTAAAGTCTATGATGTTTGAGAAATGCTGTACCAATGTCTGCGTTTTACTGGTCCGGTTTTGGTGCAGAAACCTGATCAGAAAAAAAGGAGCTTGTCAATGAAGTGTCATTTTTAAGTGATCAGTTTTCTCCATTAACCAGATTCTAATAAAAACACAAATCTCCAAAATAGAAAAAAAATGCAGTCAAAACAGATCAAAAACGCAATACGTTTTTGATGCTTTTTTTTTTCCTGATTAGGTTTTGATGCAGAATTTTCAGGACCACAAACTGATCACTTATTTTGTGTGGACACACAGTCTTATCGTCCTATAGTTCAGAAAATATGGTGATTTTTCAATAGTCTTAGTTATTTAAAGGCAACCTGTCACCAGGTTTTCCCCATAGAAAAAAATTAGGGCTACCGTATATACTCGTGTATAAGCCGACCCGTGTATAAGCCGACCCCCCTACTTTTGCCCCCAAAAACTGGGAAAACTTATTGACTCGCGTATAAGCCGAGGGTGGACTCCAGCACAGGTATACAACCCCCAGCAGTGAGGTATACAGCAGCCTCCCCAGTGGTAGTATACAGCAGCAGCCCCAGTGGTAGTATACAGCAGCCCCAGAGGTATATACAGCCCCATATGCAGCCCCAGATGTATATGCAGCCCCAGAGGTATATGCAGCCCCATATGCAGCCCCAGAGGTATATGCAGCCCCATATGCAGCCCCAGAGGTATATGCAGCCCCATATGCAGCCCCAAGAGTATATGCAGCCCCATATGCAGCCCCATAGGTATATGCAGCCCCAGAGGTATATGCAGCCCCATATGCAGCCCCAGAGGTATATGCAGCCCCATATGCAGCCCCATAGGTATATGCAGCCCCAGAGGTATATGCAGCCCCATATGCAGCCCCAGAGGTATATACAGCAGCAGCCCCAGCCCCAGGGCTGTATACAGCAGCAGCAGCCCCAGCCCCAGGGCTGTATACAGCAGCAGCCCCAGGGCTGTATACAGCAGCAGCCCCAGGGCTGTATACAGCCGCAGCCCCAGGGCTGTATACAGCCGCAGCCCCAGGGCTGTATACAGCCGCAGCCCCAGGGCTGTATACAGCCGCAGCCCCAGGGCTTTATACAGCAGCAGCCCCAGCCCCAGGGCTGTATACAGCAGCAGCAGCCCCAGCCCCAGGGCTGTATACAGCAGCAGCCCCAGGGCTTTATACAGCAGCAGCCCCAGCCCCAGGGCTGTATACAGCAGCAGCAGCCCCAGCCCAGGGCTGTATACAGCAGCAGCCCCAGGGCTGTATACAGCAGCAGCCCCAGGGCTGTATACAGCCGCAGCCCCAGGGCTTTATACAGCAGCAGCCCCAGGGCTGTATACAGCCGCAGCCCCAGGGCTGTATACAGCCGCAGCCCCGGAGGTATACAGGCCCCCCATCAAGTTCCAGGGCCCCCCCCCCACTTGCGCGCCAGCCTGTAAGGTAAATTCATACTTACCGGTGTCCAGTCGCGCCGCCCGCAGCTGCCGACATGACGATTCCGGGCTCCATTCAGCGTCTTCCCGCGGCTTCCTGTAGTCGCGGGCAATGACGTCATTGCCCGCGACTACAGGAAATGCGGAAGACGCTGAATGGAGCCCGGAATCGTCATGTCGGCAGCTGCGGGCGGCGCGACTGGACACCGGTAAGTATGAATTTACCTTACAGGCTGGCGCGCAAGTGGGGGGGGCCCTGGAACTTGATGGGGGGCCTGTATACCTCCGGGGCTGCGGCTGTATTTTTTTTTTTTTTCCTATTACCGTATATACTCGCGTATAAGCCGAGGGGGGACTTTTCAGCCCAAATTTTGGGCTGAAAAACTCGGCTTATACGCGAGTATATACGGTACTTAAAATTAAATTCTCACCTTTTTTTAATACCAAATATGAGCAATTTAATAAAGGGGTCAAAATTAAACTTTTGCAGATACAAAACAGAGATCTGAATTCTCTCATAGCCATAGAGTTCAAAGACAAAAATGTGTCTTATTGTAGCTCGTACTAGGTGGAGCTTATGGATTCAACCAGCTGTAAATCAATGTAGCAGATGATTGACATGTGCAGCATGACATCACTATTTTTTTTTATTCCTTCCCTGTGGGCTTGTTTTTCTGCTGTAGGCTTATCCACCTTTCCCCTCCCTCTCTTCCAGACTCCTCCAGGGGGAGGGGAGCAGTTCGGCTTACAGCAGACAGACAAGCCCACAGGGAAGGAATAAAAACAAATAATGATGTCATGCTGCACATATCAATCACCTGCTGTACTGATTTACAGGTGGTTAAATCCTGGTGGTTGATTCCCTTTAGACATTCACTGCTTGCTTTTTGGTCGACATTGAATTTAATGTGTAGGTAGTGTATGGTAAACTTTTTAAACTACCTTTAGTGGTTGCTTCAAGTAGACAAAATTGTTCAAACAGCTAATAGGAGAGTGTGATAATAGTCAGACCCCCACTGATCTTATATTGATGGCCTATCCTAAAGAGGCATTTACACTTCAAAATAAATGACCATTGTTAAAGAAGCATGTAAACAGGCTGCCAATCATACTCTGAAAGAGCACAATGCTCGTTTATCAGATGAAATTATATTTTGTGCAGCACAGAAGATCATTGTATCATTTGCTTTAGTTTACACGGCCACCGACTGGCAACAGTATTGTATTGTGCTGCCAGTCGGTCAGTGTTTAAATCGAGCTTAAAGGGAACATGTCAGCTAGTTTATGCCCTCAAACCTATTACTACTTTTCCCTGCAGCTGCCTACTACATCCCTAAGCATCCCTGTCTGACCTAAATGTGTAGTATAATGGTTGAAAAAACTCTTTTTATAATTTACATTTTCCCCCCAGTTATGAGGCATCGTCTAGACATGTGGGCGTTCTCTAAGGTTCCATGTCCCTCTCGCTCCATTATTATCATGCCCCAATGGGTGTGATAATGTAATTCAGAGGCGTGGTCCCGCGTTACAAAATCAATGGGCCTCCTGCCTGGCATGACGCACTACCACATGCCATTTCCAGTCTTGTGCATTGTGGAGAAGTAATTGGATGTATGGTCAGCTTCAGGATGCACACTGAGCATGCTCTGGAGCCAGCCAGTACACCCAATACACCTCCACACTTTGAGAGCCCATAATGGGTAGCACGGGAGTGATGGGTACAGGCACATTGTGAGGAGCGAGTGGAGGGGGGAGTATGGGAAACCATGGCATAAATGTGAGAACACAAAATGGGGAGCAACAGGGCAGGATGGGATCAGATACAATATGAGGCGTGAAGGGGGAATGAGGGCGAACACAGTATGGGAAGTGAAGGGGATGGGTGTGGACACAGTATGAAAAGTGAGGGGGGATGGGTGTGGACACAGTATGAAAAGTAAGGGGGAAATAGGTATAGACACCGTATTGGAAGAGAGGGGGATGGGTGCAGACACAGTATGAAAATTGAGAGGGGTATGGGCACAGACACAGTATGGGGAGTGAGGGGGGAGGGAGCGGACACAGGATGGGGAGTGAGAATAGGATGGGTGCAGATACAGCATAGATTGGGGAGGATGGGTGCAGACACAGTATGAATAGAGAGGGGGGATGGCTGTTGGCACAGTGTGAGGAGCAAGGGGGTGATGAGTACCAAGATACTGAGGAGAGAGTATGGGATGAGAAAAATGTGAGTGTGGCACATAATAGAGACTGAGTAGTGTGGGGGTGGGGGTGAGATGGAGGCAGACACGACTGGCTAGTGTGTAAACGGCAGTATGTAGAGAGGGATGCATGGAGGGACAGTGTGAGATCACAGCAAGAATGGGACAGTATGGTGAAGCGATGAAGTGTGATGAGAGGGAAAAGTATAAAGACTGGACAGTATATTGGGACACAGTGTAGTGGATAGTGTAAAGAAGGAGCAGTTTGTAGAGCATGTACCATAAAAGGGGGACTATGTGCATCATATTTTGTGCAGGGAACACAGTGAGGAGCAATTATTTACTCAGGAGCTCAGTGTAGGGCAAATGTTTTTATTGAGGGACATTATAATGACATTTTTTAAAGGGCACTGTGTCAGGATGTGCTGCAGAAAAGCAGAGAAGATGGAAGTCTGCAGATAAGAGCTGTGGCCGTGAAACGTCATCATGGCATCTGGACAAGATGAAGAAAAGAAAAAGAATGACTGATTAGAAACAATCATATATGAGGTACTAGATGTAAATGATTATTTGTGATACTGACTAATTCTCATCAGTACTGTGGTTCCTGTATGCTCTGATGATGGTGATTGGTAACAACAACCCCTAGTATATACTTACCATAGTTAAGGACAAACTGCGAGTATAGTGGGGGCTGACCTGACATTACAATTGATGTACTATGTACTAATGGTTCTTGTGCTGTATTCCTATACTGATAAAGGTTTTGATGCTGTTTCTTTACTGACAGGGGTTATATGGATGTGTTTCTGTACTGTTGGTGGTTCTGATAATTAATTTCTCTACTGATGAGGGATTTGATGCTCCGTTTCTTTGCCTATGGTGGTTCTGATGATGTGTTTCTGTACTAATGAGGGTTGTGACGCTGTGTTTCTATACTTATGGGGATTCTAGTTATGTATTTGTGTACTTGAGGTGGTTCTTGTGATGTATTACTGTACTGATGAGGGTTGTGATGCTGTGTTTTTGTACTGATGGGAATCTAGCTATGTATTTCTGTACCTCTGGTGGGTCTGGTGATGTATTCCTGTGCTGTTATAGGTTCTGATGCTGTTCAAATGTAACAATTTTGAACTTGGAAGACTACATGACACAAGGCTATGTTATTAAAGTATTGTACCTTCTGACAATTTATATTTACTACTTTTTTAATTTATGTGAAGGGCACTAAAGAGGTTGTCCCAAGGTTGTGATAAGTCTGCAGTCACTTTGTGTCACTCTGTGAGAATTCAGAAGTCTACAGTCACAAATTGCGCACACTCCACGCTGTCAGAATTCTCAAGTGACAGCTAAGAAAGTGGGAGGTCACTTAACTCCAGGTATGTGATTTACATACATACGGTCACGTGCCAACTAGACATATGTGGCCTCGATCAATGAAAATTAATTGTACGCACATAACCATCCAATCTAGCTATTAGCACTGGAGAATCCTAAAAGTGTGCAGTGCGTGTGCTATAAGAATTCAAAGGCTTGCAGTCACCAAGAGTTTCAAACCTGTACAAACTCTTTAATTATAACATTAGGCACTGTAGCAATCCTAACAGCTTATAATGTACTCATTGTCAGGATTCAGCTCTTTCTGGTTCCAGCAATCCTCACATAACCACTCCACTCATGTGTGATTTTCATACTTACGATCATGTAACTGCTTTTCTCCCTGCCTCTCTGTTTTCTCACTAAAAATTGAGAGAATTAGTAAGAGCAGCTCGTCAGCACATGACTAAGTATGAAAATCGCATATTGGTCACATGACAACAACTACTCAGAGCGCTGTGGTGGTGGTAGTCAGGGCCATATTTGCCACAAGGCACTCAAGGGCCTGTGCCTAGGCCCTCCTCCAAACCCTGTATGAAATCCGGCATGATTTCAGAGGAGGGAGGGTGGTGCCATATTCATTTACAATTGTGCCTTTAAGACGTGATTACAAGTGAATGTGTGAGCACCCGGCACTTCTGGGGTTAGTGAAGCTCCAATCAGCTTCCTACCCTGACATGCAGCCATGCGCTCTCTCTGCAGAGGTCAGCAGCATGATGATGAATCATCACACTGTCGACTGGACTCTGCAGAGGTACAGGAGGAGGGAGAAGATGTCAGGTGCCGGGAGCGTGGGGTTAGGTAAGGGCTATTAAACTGAAGATGGTGCCAAAGCCAAGACTGGTGGGGGGGAATGGACAGATGAGGGGAAGAAGCTGCAAGGAACATGGGGGGAGAAGCAACATGGAGGACTAAGGATGAGCTGCATGGAATATGGAAGGGGGTGGGGAGATAACCTGCATGGAACATGGATAGGGGATGGGGAAAAGCTGTTTGAAAAATTTAAGGGGATGGGGAGAAGCTGCATGGAACATGGATGGGGAGAAGCTACATGGAACATGGATGGGGATGGGGGAGAAGCTGCATGGAACATGGAAGGGGGATAAGGAAAAGCTGCATGGAACATGGAAGGGGGGATAAGGAAAAGCTGCATGGAACATGGGGGGGAGAAGCTGCATGGAACATGGAAGGGGGATGGGGGAGAATCTGTATGGATCATGGAAGAACCTACATGGATGGAGGAGAAAAAAAAAAGAAACTGGGACACTCAGAATATTCTATCAGTGTGCACAGGCCAAACAACAATTGTAGCAGTAAAAAAGAGAAGCTGCACTCTGCTATGACCATAAAAATATACAAAATTATTTCAGTTAAGCAAGAATACAAAAATTGAGACACTTAGCTTTAAAAATATGGCCATATCATTAAACCGCCCAGTCACCACGTTCAGGCATGTCTCTTTTTCAATTTCTGCCTCTAACTGAGTTAAAACTTCCTTTTGTTAGTTAGAAAAAGTGATAACAGAGAAGAATCGCATCACGGGTTAACAGGGCACGGGAAGGGAGAGATGGGGGAAAAGGTACATGGAACATGGAAGGGGGATGGGAGGAGAAGCTGCATGGATCATGCATGGGGGGAGTAGATGGATGGGCGGAGAAGTTACATGGATGATGGGAGAAGCTGTATGGAACATGGAAGGAGGATGGGAGTAGAAGCTGCATGGAACATAGATGGGGAAGAAGCTGTATGGAACATGGATGGTGATGGGGGAGAAGCTACATGGATGGGGGATTGGGGAGAAGCTGCATGGAACATAGAAGGGGGATGAGTAGAGAAGCTGCATGGAACATGGATGAGAATGGAGAGAAGCTGCATGGAACATGGATGAGGGAGGGAGAAGCCAGACAAAAAGGTAGTCTTCGGAGATGCAGGACAATGTGCTGCTAAGATTGAATATATTTTAACCCCTTCCCGACCTGTGACACTGCATATGCGCCATGGAAACAAGTGCGTTCCCAACCTATGACGCATATGCTGTGTCATGGTGTAATCGCGGTCCTGCAGCTTGAGTGAGAGGTGTCACTGACCTCTCACTCGAGCTGCAGGTACAAGAGGACTTGTACTAAAGCCCAGTGGGGGTGGCTTTGCCCCCGTGGCTAGGACCGCTGCGATTAGCAGTTTCACTTTCACTAAAAGTGAAACTGAAAATCGGAATGATTGTAATGTAATGCAATGAAACTTGGTGAGACATTACAATTCAGCGGCCTGATGCTGCCCCTGTTCTCATCCCCCTGCCCCTGTGCTCTCCCCCAGCCCCTAATCTCACCCACCTGCCCCCCAATCTCATGCCCCTGCTTACTCTCCCTGCCCTTGCTCTCTCCCCTGCTCTCACCCCCCTGCCCCCCGATCTCATGCCCCTGCTTACTCTCCCTGCCCCTGCTCTCTCTCCCTGCCCCCGATCTCATCCCCGTGCCCCTGCTCTCTCTCCCTGCCCCCCAAACTCATCCCCGTGCCCCTGCTCTCTCCCCCTGCCCCCAATCTCATCTCTGTGTCCCTGCTCTCTCCCCCTGCCCCCTGATCTCATCCCCATGCCCCTGCTCTCTCCCCCTGCCCCTCGATCTCAATCATCTTCCCCTGCTCTTTTCTCCTGCCCCCTGGTCTCATCCCCCTGCTCCTGCTCTGCCTCCCTATGTCACCCCCCCCGCTCTCTCCTCCTGCCCTCTGCCTGCCGCTCACTGCCGCTGCCTCGTGCTCACCGCCGGTCCTGCTGGGTTCCTCCGGTCCGGTTCCTCCCGTGGCGGTGCGGGCTCCTCCGGTCCGGTTCCTTCCATCCTGGTGCAGGTCCTCCGGTCCTCCTGCTGTCCTGGTGCGACTCCTCAAGTCCTCCCGCTGTTTTCTGTTCCCCGCTGCTGGTTTCTCCTCCTCTGCAGCCTCTTCTCGGCTGCATGAAGATGAGGCTGCAGAGGAGCGGTGGGACACAGAGCCAGAGTACAGGGACAGGTCTGGCACAGGGATCTGTTATGTGATCACTGTGCCAGGGCACAGTGATCACATAGTGGTTCACTGTGCCTGGGCTGTCAGATCACTTTCTGCAACTCAATCCCCATGCACGGGGATCGGGAGGCAGAGTAGCGATCTGACAGCCTGGGCGCCGTGACCTACTATGTGGATCACTGCGCCCGGGCTGTCAGACCACTTTCTGCAGCTCGATCCCCATGAAGGGGGATCGGGCGGCAGAGTAGCGATCTGACAGCCCGTGACCCACTATGTGGCACCAGGGCAACTGGAAGAGCCTGGGTACAGCGCCAGAAAATGGCGCTTCAATGAATGCGCCATTTTCTGGGGCGGCTGCAGGCTGCAATTCGCAGCATGGGGGGCCCAGAATGCTTCGGCCTCTCCATGCTGAGGATTCCAGCCCCCAGCTGCCTAGTTGTACCTGGCTGGGACAAAAATATGGTGAAGCCCCACGTCATTTTTTTTTTTCTAGAATTAGTTCTAGAAATAAAAAAATGGGCTTCGCTGTATTTTTGGTTGACAGCCAGGTACAACGAGGCAGCTGGGGGTTGTTGGCAGTCCGTAGCTGCCAAGTTGTACATGGCTGGACCAAAAATATGGCGGAGCCCCACGTCATGTTTTTTTTTTTCTAAAATCAGTTCTAGAAATAAAAAAAAAAGGCTTTCGCTGTATTTTTGGTTGCCAGCCAGGTACAACTTGGTAGCTGGGGGGCTGGAATCCTCAGCGTGGAGAGACCCAAGTGTGGGCCCCCACGCTGCAAATTGCAACCCACAGCCACCCCAGAAAATGGCGCATTCATTAGAGGTGCCATTTTCTGGTGCTGTACCCCAACTCTACCAGTTGCCCTTGTGCTGGTGGCACACGGGTTCTGCATACCCGACATGATATCTGCTGACAATTTCAATGGAAAATTAGCTCCAATTGTTAGTGGAAACCATGTCGCGTATGGAGAGCCCCTCCCCTGTGTGCCTAAACATTGGAGCTCCCCACAAATGACCCCATTTTGGAAACTAGACCCTCTAAGGAACGTATCTAGATCCATAGTGAGCACTTTGAACCTCCAGATGCTTCACAAATTGATCCATAATAAGGAAAAAGTACTTTTTTTCACGCAAATTTTCTTTTTTTCATGTTTACAGATCAATTTATGAAGCACCTGGGGTTCAAAGTGCTCACTCTGCATCTAGATACGTTCCTTGGGGAGTCTAGTTTCCAAAATGGGGTCACTTGTGCGGGAGCACCAATATTTAGGCAAACAGGGGCTTTCCATACGCGACATGGTGTCCACTAACCATTCCAATTGTTAGCGGACACCATGTCATATATGGAGAGCCCCTGTGTGCCTAAACATTGGAGCTCCCCCACAAGTAACCCCATTTTGGAAACTAGACCCCCCAAGGAATGTATCTAGATGCATAGTGAGGACTTTGAACCTCCAGGTGCTTCACAAATTGATCCGTAAAAATGAAAAAAGAAAATTTGTGTGAATAAAAGTACTTTTTCCTTATTACGGATCAATTTGTGAAGCACCTTGGGGTTCAAAGTGCTCACTATGCATCTAGATACATTCCTTAGGGGGTCTAGTTTCCAAAATGGGGTCACTTATGGGGGAGCTCCAATGTTTAGGCACACATGGGCTCTCCATACGCGACATGGTGTCCGCTAATAATTCCAGAAGTGACCCAATTTTGGAAACTAAACCCCCCTAAGGAACTTATCTAGATGTGTAGTGAGCACTTTGAACCCCCAGGTGCTTCACAAATTGATCCGTAAAAATGAAAAAGTACTTTTTTTCCCACAAACATTTTCTTTTTTCATTTCTATGGATTAATTTCTGAAGCATCTGGGGGTTCACAGTGCTCAATTTGCATCTAGATACATTCTCTGGAGGGTCTAGTTTCCAAAATGGGGTCACTTGTGGGGGAGCTCCAATGTTTAGGCACACAGGAGCTCTCCAAACGCGACATGGTGTCCACTAACAATTTGAATGGAAAATCATCTCAAATTGTTAGCGGACACCATGTCGCGTTTGGAGAGCCCCTGAGTGCCTAAACATTGGAGCTCCCCCACACATGACCTCATTTTGGAAACTAGACCCCCCAAAGAACCTATCTAGATGCATAGTGAGCACTTTGAACCCTCAGGTGATTCACAAATAAAAATCCGTAAAAATGATAAATGAAAAGATTTGTGGGAAAAAAAGTACTTTTTCATTTTTACTGAGCACCTGGGGGTTCAAAGTGCTCACTATGCATCAAGATAGGTTCCTTGGGTGGTCTAGTTTCCAAAATGGGGTCACTTGTGGAGGAGCTCCAATGTTTAGGCACACAGGGGCTCTCCATACGCAACATGGTATCCGCTAACAATTTGAGCTGATTTTCCATTCAAATTGTTAGCTGACACCATGTCGCGTTTGGAGACACCATGTGTGCCTAAACATTGGAGCTCCCCCACAAGTGACCCTATTTTGGAAACTAGACCCCCCCAGGGAACTTATCTAGATGGGTGGTGAGCATTTTGAACCCCCAGGTGCTTCACAAATTAATCCGTAAAAAGGTAAAAATATAAACTTTTTGTGGAAAAAAAAAGTACTTTTTCATTTTTACAGATCAATTTGTGAAGCACCTGGGGGTTCAGCTTGCTCACTATGCATCTAGATTGGTTCCTTGGGGGTTCTAGTTTCCAAAATGGGGTGACTTGTGGGGGAGCTCCAATGTTTAGGCACACAGGGACTCTCCAAACGTGACATGGTGTCTGCTAACAATTTGAATGGAAAATTAGCTCAAGTTGTTAGCGGACACCATGTCACGTTTGGTGTGTAGATTGGTTCCTTGGGGGGTCTAGTTTCCAGATGTTTCACAAATTAATCCATAATAATGAAAAATAATTTTTTTCACAAAAATTTTCTTTTAGCCTAAATTTTTTCTTTTTCACATGGGCAGCAGGATACAATAGATCCTAAAATTTGTTTGGGCGCACGGCAGGGCTCAGAAGTGAAGGAGCGCCATTTCACTTTTTGAATGGAAAATTAGCTCCAAAAGTTAAATTGCGCTCCTTCCCTTCTAAGCCCTGCCGTGCGCCCAACCAGTGGTTTATGACCACATATGAGGTATCTGTGTACTCAGGAGAAATTGCCCAACAAATTTTAGGATCCATTTTATCCTGTTGTCCATGTGAAAATGAAAGAATTGAGGCTAAAAGAACATTTTTGTTAAAAATGTCGATTTTTTCCTTCCACGTTGCTTTAGTTCCTGTGAAGCACCTGAAGGGTTAATAATCTTCTTGAATGTAGTATTCAGTAGCTTGAGGGGTACAGTTTTTGGAAAGGTGTCATTTTGAGTGTTTTCTGTTATGTACGCCCCTGAAAGTGACTTCAAATGTGATGTGGTCGCTAAAAAAAATGGTTTTGTAAATATTGCTGGAAAAATAAAAAATTGCTGATGAACTTTGAACCCTTATAACTTCCTACCCCAAAAAATGTTTTTCCCAAAATTGTGCTGATGTGAAGTAGACATGTGGGCAATGTTATTTATTAGCTATTTTGTGTCACAAACTCTCTGGTTTACCAGAATAAAAATTCAAAATTTGAAAATTGTGAAATTTTCAAAATGTTTGCCAAATTTTTATTTTTTTACAAATAAACGCAAAAATTATCTACCTAAATGTAATACTAACATGAAGCCCAATATGTCACAAAAATCAGTCTCAAAATTGCTAGCATCCATTGAAGCGTTTCAGAGTTATTACCTCATAAAGGGACACTGGTCAGAATTGACAAAAATGCTAAGGTCTTTAGGGTCAAAATAGGCCCGGGAGTGAAGGGGTTTAAAGGAGTGTTTCACCCCCAAAATGCCAATTAATCTGCATACACATTTATATAAGGGACATACTGTTCTTGTCATACATTGATGCTGGTTTTGATTATGTATTACTCTATTGACAGTGATTCTGATTATGTATTATTGTATTGCCGGTGGTTCTGGTGATGTAGTCATGTGGATGTTGTAATCTTTAACTTAACAGACTTGATCCTAAAACATTATAGGGCAAATATGCTTGACCAGAAATACAGCTGAATGTCAGCCAGACAATTAATTGACTAAAGCCTCCAAACTCTATAGAGAGGTGTCTGATCACTCAGCTGGCAGTGATCTTGGTCTTTGCTCCCATATACAGGAGCACTCATTCTTCCAAGTGTTCCTGTATTCTCGGTTGGAGCTACTGCTAGACATCTCTGGTAAAAGTTTATCACTTAGAGGACAAAAGGATCTACAGCCTGTAATCGGACATGCTGGATCCTTATTTCTCTTGACCAATCATTAGTTAGAACCCCCATACACATTAGACTGTCCTCACAGGTTTAACTAACTTTAGTCTCATGTGTATGGAGGTCTTCAGTCTGACATCTGTTAACCCCCTAAGCACTGGAATTCAGACAAACGATGCTTCAGGACACTCCGTTAAAAATAAAAGCCTCAAAAGACTGAACATATGAACAACAAGTCATTTTATATTGCCGTGCATAAGTACATTTCTTTCAGCATTTACTTGTTACTTTTTTCAGGCAGAATACTGAGCCGATCTGCCTGAAAAATAAACTGCTGTGTCTGTGCACATACCCTTAGTCTTACTGATCAGTAGAGGGACATGACCACTTAAAGTGCCTAGGGCGGCAGGAACTTCTAATACAGCACTGGCGGTACTGGAGTGCAGAAGTGGAGTTTTTCCAGAGTGGGCAGTGGGACTGTGGGTGGAAGCGAGGCTGTGGTGGAGCCTGGGCACCGTCTCAAGGGGGCCTAAAAATGTTGCCAAAATGGGGCCCTGAAATTCCTGATGGCAGCTCTAACTGTGACATACATAGATGTCCCAGTTACATGGGAAAGTGGCCACCTATGATGATCTGCTAAGACCATGTAGTGTGCCATGTTAGGGAGTGCCCATGGATCACCTTATCTCTGGATCCAATAGAGGCAGGGACATTGAGTCTTCTTGTATTTGTAAGGCAACACTCATTTAACTGGCCATAGGCGGCCGTCACACGCATCAATTTCTTGAACGATATCGCTTAAGCGATCTGCTTTTTGATCTCTTAAGGGTCATTCCATGTCAAGTGATCCAAAAATGAATATTTTTTTTCCCTGACGTCCTCAGATTTTTTAAAAAAATTTTCTATCTGAAGAACAACTTTATCTAATTACAAAAAAAAAGTTTTGAATTTTTTTCTTTATCTGTTAATTTTTTACAGATTTTTAAAGTTTTAAAAAAGTGCGAATTTTGGGCTGGTATGGCTTTACATTTTCTATCATATCTCGGGCTAGAAATAAGATAGAGAAACAAAATAAACACCAATCTACTCAGAACTGTCCAGGCTTTCATCAGATATGTCACAAGAGGATATTTGTTAATATTTTACCCATGTGATCGCAAGCGCAAAACTTTAAAACGCATTTCCGAAAAATCGGCGCGCTTTAAATATTTCAAAAACTGCCCATGTGTCTGCTATGCTCTTAGCCACATCTGTACCAAATTTCAAGTTGGGATCGCAATGGGATCATATTTTAACATATTTTACTAGTAAGAGCGTCAATGGGTCATTCCATATCAAGTGATCTAAATATTAATATTTTTTTTTACCTGACGTCTTTAGATTTATTTTTTTTTTTTCCTTTATGAAGTACTACTTTAGTTAATTACAAATTAAAAGTTTGGAATTTTTTTCTTCATCAGTTAATTTTTTACAGATTTTTAAAGTTTAAAAAAAGGGTGAATTTTGGCCTGGTACGACTTTACATTTTTTTATCTCAAGCTATAAATAAGATAATGAAGTGGGAGAGGCGTCATTTTACTCAGAACGGTAACAGCTTTCATTTGAGATGTTACAAGACTATGTTTCTTTATATCAAATTCAAACTATTGACGGGCAATTGTGAAAAAATGACTGTGTTCTTGGTGACTTTTGAATTGACACTATAATAGTTAAATATTTTGCACTTAGGTCCAATGAATGCGTCCATGGGGTCAAGCTGGGACAGAGTCATCACAAATTAGCCTTATTTGCAGATGACCTGCTACTTTACATCTCCCAGCCCCTGGTCTCCATCCCTTCGGTCTTAATGGAGTTTGAACGGTTCGGACAATTGAGCAACTTTAAAGTGAATTGCTCCAAAACCGAGGCACTCAATATTTCTTTGCCTGGAGAATTGGTTTCTCATCTATCTAAACAGTTCCCATTTAAATGGAAAGTAGAAGCCATTAAGTACTTGGGAGTCCTTATACCAAAAGATCTTAAACAAATATTCAATTTAAATTATCAACCCCTTTTGACTAACGCGGAATCGGCATTTACCTCCTATAGACAATTAAAGCTATCCTGGTTCGGGAGAATAAACGTAGTCAAGATGGATGTCTTGCCCCGACTCTTATATACTTTTCAGACAGTTCCTGTTCTATTGGATAGAGGTTTCCTCTCCAAAATGCAATCTATGATCCTTAGATTTGTCTGGGGGGGCAACAGGTCCAGATTGCGAATGAATATCCTATCCTTGCCCGAGACCAGAGGAGGGGTTGGACTACCCAACATACGAGCGTACTTTGAGGCTTCCTCTCTTGTTAGAGCTCTAGATTGGCATTATCATGCGTCCTCCAAGAAATGGGTAGGGGTGGAGCAAGAGGGTTTGGGGATTCCGCTGAAACACCTGCTTTGGATTTCCCCTAAAGACTCCACAGACCTAGTACCTTTGACAGACATGACCAGAAACACCTTGAAGGTATGGCACCTAGTGACGAAAACCCTCCGCTTAAACGACAGACTTAGCCCTTTGACTCCCCTTTTTTCCAACCCATCTTTCCCACCCAGATTTGACAGGCAGAGATTTTTATGTTGGCGGATTGTGGATGACACCCGAGTAGGACAGACTCTGTCCAGTGGTGGTTTGCCCCCGATGGCAGAGCTACAACTCAAAGAACCTACGAGACCTCTTAAGTGATTCGAATTTCTCCAATACAGAGCATAATTATATTCAGCTGACCACTCTTGCAGGGTAAGATTGACGCCCAACGTATTGGAGAGGTTATTCCAACTGGAGGCTCCACCGAGGCGCAAAATATCATTTCTATACCAGGCCTTAGGGTCCATGAGAGAGCAGGGCACCCTTTACTTCCAACGTGCTTGGGAGAGGGAATTGGGGTGTAGCATTTCAGAAGCTAATTGGCAGAAATGCTTTATATTTACTCACTCACTAGCTAGCGCTTGTTCTGCACAAGAAAGAAGCTATAAGCTGCTCACTAGATGGTACTTGTGCCCGACGACACTCCGGAACATGTTCCCTGGAACCCCTGATACCTGCTGGCGCTGTGAGGAAGAGAAGGGTACAATGATACACATTTGGTGGAGTTGTGGGGAAATCCGGCGGTTCTGGTCTGAGGTTTTCAATGCATACGCCCGGATAACAGGTAAACAAGCCGAATGCTGCCCAGAATCGGCAATGTTATCCATTTTTCCAGGTCCTATTGGGCTACAGAAGAGGGATATTCTCCGCTTTTGCATCTCGGCTGCTCGTGCTGTGATCCCGAGGTTCTGGAAATCAAGCCAGGCTCCATCTCTACTTGATTGGTTCAAAGAATTGATGGACATATATCGAATGGAGGAGCTCGCAGCTGATGCGTCGGGATCTCGGAACAAATTCTTAGGGATTTGGGTTGAATGGATTCTTTTTCACGACTCTGCAGAATTTAGGAGTATCTTTTCCAGCACAGATAATATGGCTCGACCTCTGGCTGATGGGGAGCCAGTGGGATGAGTACCCTTTCTCCTTCCCATACCTCACCCGTCCCCCCCCCTCCTTTTTTTCTTTTTTTCTTACGTGGCTTTTCTTTCCCAGTATAACTTTTTCTAATGGCTTTTGTTTCTCTTCTCTCTCTCTCTTCTTTTCTATCTCTCTTTTCTTCCCATCTGATACATTCAGTCTAGGTATTTCCTTTCTTCACCTATACCTTCAGAATTCTAGTGAACATTAGACAGGTATCGGAAACTCTGAGCTGTGAGTAGATCATTAATATTTCGGCCTTCCTTTCCGGTACACCAGTCGCTAGACTATTCCAACTAGGCCTCAACGGGTAATGACCCACTTACGTGGTTAACCTGTTAGAAGGGGCCAAGTGATAAAAATCATTCTGCTGGGGCTGCTTGTCCCCTTGACATCAGAACATCTCAAAACCCTGAGAAAGGTTGTATACTTGAGTGTTTGGAATTATATTTAGATTGTAGTATATATTGCACCAGAGATAAGCGCAAAAGTAAATTTGCAGCTTATCTTAAAGTTACTAATAACTTTGTGAATTCTCTTTTTGTATATTTTATATGTCTCAAGATTTTGTTAAAAGATTGAATGTATGTCTTTCATATGTTTTTTCAAAATTTAATAAAAATGAGATTAACCATAGTTAAATATTTTAAAATATGATCCCATCACGATCCCAACTTGAAATTTGGTACAGATGTGGCTAAGAGCATAAAAGACACATGGGCAGTTTTGGAAAATTTTTATTAAAATGTTTTTTTCGGAAATGCGTTTCAAAATGTTGCGTTTGCATTCGCATAGGTAAAAAATTAAAATTAACAAATATACTCTTGTGACATATCTGATGAAAGCCTGGACAGTTCTGAGTAGAATGGTGTTTATTTTGTTTCTCTATCTTATTTCTAGCCCGAGATAAAAAAATTTAAAGTCGTACCAGGCCAAAATTCACCCTTTTTTTAAACTTTAAAAATCTGTAAAAAATTAACTGATGAAGAAAAAATTCCAAACTTTTAATTTGTAATTAACTAAAGTAGTACTTCATAAAGGAAAAAAAAAAAAAAAATCTAAAGACGTCAGGTAAAAAAAAATATTCATATTTAGATCACTTGATATGGAATGACCCATTGACGCTCTTAATAGTAAAATATGTTAAAATATGATCCCATTGCGATCCCAACTTGAAATTTGGTACAGATGTGGCTAAGAGCACAGCAGACACATGGGCAGTTTTTGAAATATTTAAAGCGCGCCGATTTTTCGGAAATACGTTTTAAAGTTTTGCGCTTGCGATCACATGGGTAAAATATTAACAAAGATCCTCTTGTGACATATCTGGTGAAAGCTTGTATAGTTCTGAGTAGAATGGTGTTTATTTTGTCTCTCTATCTTATTCCTAGCCTTAGTTATGAGGAGAAACGTAAAGGCAGGCAACAGCGAAATTCACACTTTTTCCGAACTTTGAAAATCATTTAAAAAAAAAATAAATTTTTTAAAAAATTTTTCTCTTCACATTTTGCATTGTCTGACATGCTATTATCAAATAACAAAATCTCAAAGGAATTAAAAATATAGAGGTAATAATCATTGGTTCACTTGACATGGAATGACCCTAAGCGATATCGTTTGTGCATCGCTGCGTGTAATCAAGCGATTTTACAATGTAAAATCGCTTGATTGTTTGATCGCAGATTTGCGAGCCGGAGCTCAAATCAAGCGATAATCGCTTGATCAATCTGCATCATCGTGACCGATCTCCCAGCGGCAGAGCCTATGCTGGGAGATGGTATCTATGGTAAACGTCGGGTTACTAAGCGCCATGCGGCGCCTAGTAACCCGATGCGTACCATGGTTACCAGCGATCTCGCTGGCCCACATCGCTGGTGAGTCTGTCTGTGTGACAGCTCACCAACGATGTGAATGATATTGTTAGCGATCGCGCGTGCATGTGATCGCTAACAATATCGCTCACAAGATTGAAGCGTGTGACGGCCGCCATACACATAGGAGACCTGTCCACAGCAATCCTTCTTTTCAATCTGTTCTAAAAATAAAACCATTATGTTATATAAAAAATGAGAATTGTTCAATATTAAAAGAAACTCCCAGCAATGTTTTCTGCGCACAGTATTCAGCATTCATATGTAAAATGAGCAGGCCAGAAGGGGACTACATTTTACATTATAGCATGAAATATGCCTCTAGCAATAGAGCAGCGTCAGCAGGCAGTTAACAGCAGCCATATTATCGTAGTGAGATTTAAGTGAAATGGAAGCGTCTAGAGTAAACAAGAGGGGACATCAAAGTTCCTCTTTGTAATCTTCTTTTCTTGGAGCAGTAGAGAAGCAGCGGTTGGCAGTTTTGCACACAAGTTGTTAATGATTGCTTCAAAGTTATTGAATGGTAAACATTGTAAAAAAAACCTAGCATGTATTTTACGTACTCAGCAGTGCTCTGCATTTCTAAAGAATAGCGGCGGTATGAGACACATTTTCCAAAGGAAATAAAAACTTCTGCAACAGCCACGCCATTACAAGTGGATAATTCGACATGGAAGCCTGACCATAGCGAGGTCTAAATAAAATGTACTGGTGGTAAGGCGACTTTTGTTTTTCTGAACTCTACTCTGCATCATTTACAGCAGGGGCACCATCAGGATTGCAGATTCTCAAAGAGGTTGTTAGATCTGTAAATAACAGAATCTGTTTACCAAAGACTAAGTCGTGAATTGCCACTGGTGAAAAATAAAAATTACACTCTCTTTTTATTCAGCTATACAAAATGCCATGCCAATTATAAGGTAAAAAATGTTTGTGCTGTGTTAGCCAGTAGACAGAAAAATATTAGAATCTGAGAGTCATCAGTGGTTGATACCATTTAATGGCTAACTGAAAAGATGGTAAGCAAGCTTTTGAGACTCTATGGCCTCTTCATCAGGCTTAATGATACAACTTCTGGAGAATCATATATATATACAAATGCAGGGTGGAATAATGCAATACATAACACAGGTGATGTGAAGCATATAGTGGTAAGTTGGAAGGGGGAAGGAGCAGCTGGGGCAGTAAATTCAAAGTTCCAAGATAAGAGGCATAGACAGTTTTACGCTGCCTTCACACTTGCGGACCCCTCCTGCGGAGGGGATCCGCAAGCTGACCCCAGCCACCGCCAGCCCCTATCTTTATAATGGGAACGCACGGTGCTGCAAAGATGAAGATAATAATACCAAAGAATTTGTGATTGCAATAATTTTCAGGAAGAAACTGAGTATTATCTGACAGAATTGCAGGGGTGTCAATACTTTTGGCCAACACTGTGTATATATATATATATATATATATATATATATATATATATATATATGTGTGTGTTTCTCCAGATTTCCAGAAGTTGTATCATTAAGGGGAACCTGTCAGGTCGTTCTACCCCCTAGCTTACCCCTACCTGTCCCTGCACCTTGCTAGCTGATACCTAACCATCCCTGTCTCACCTAAAAGTGCCCTATAAAGATTTAGAAAAATGAGTTATAAACTTATATTGAATCTGGAGACTGGAAGGGGGGGCTCTGGGGCTCCATTCTCACCTCCTCGCCGGCATTCAGCACACCCCGATGGGTGTCCTTGTTCTTTGTGTTGTGCCTCCTCTTTTTTAAATTTTCCGGCTCCCTTGCTGAGATGATACCCTGGGCCAGAATGTCATATCTGGGCCGGTGTATTGTGGGGCTGATCATGTGCTTGGCCTGGCTCCGGCGCATGCGCAGTGCACATAATGGAGCCGAGCCATACACATCATAAGCCGCCAGAATGCATCAGGCCAAATATGACGTGTATATCTCGGCTTCAATATGCGCACTGCGCATGCGCCAGTGGCAGGTCGAGCAAGTGATCAGCCCCATAATGCACTGGCAGATGAAGTCCATGGAGCCTCGGTTAAGAGTCTACAACATGGACACCAGCCAGTTATCCCACCAGGGAAGGACCCAGCCCAGGGTATTAGTAGCCCTTAAGTCACTATCCAGCCCTTGCGAGCTTGAAGATATGGCTAGGGGTTTACCATGGACTAGGTATCCAACCACAGACAGCTGTTTCGGGGTTGTTGCCCCTCATCAGTGTGGCACAGGATTCTGGCTGGGTGGGAGCAATGCTTGATAGACCGACATCACAAAGCAACCACTGACCTTGTGGAGACCAGTGGAGGATAACACTGCGGGCACCAGTTAAAGCACTCAAACACAGTGAAACCCAAGGTGCATTGCTCCCTAGAATTTGAATATGCAGATGAAGTCCATGGAGCCTCGGTTAAGAGTCTACAACATGGACATCAGCCAGTTATCCCACCAGGGAAGGACCCAGCCCAGGGTATTAGTCGCCCTTAAGTCACTATCCAGCCCTTGCGAGCTTGAAGATATGGCCAGGGGTTTACCATGGACTAGGTATCCAACCACAGACAGCTGTTTCGGGGTTGTTGCCCCTCATCAGTGTTCATGTACGTTCATGACCCTGTATAGTGGCATACACTGTGGGCCACTTGAGTCACAATATGGAGCCATAGGCACTGTATTTGTGTACTACACTTTACTTCTCCTTAGGAAAACCTCTATAATACAACATGTGAATCCATATTAAGCATCTGCATTTCTCTATATGAAATCAAAGGCAGGCAGACAGTGGGTAACTAGAGTCTGATGGACTCGGGTGCAATATTTGAACCTGCTCCCCCTGCATGTTGGTCAGATATATGAGCTGTAGCATTCATACGTTTTGCATCCTTCATTATGTAGTAATGTGCCTCATCTTGTTGCACTAATGTCCCCTATCCTTGGCCCCATTCTCATATATATGTCTCCCATCCTGATAAACACGTCAACTCTCCTGGTAAAGTTTCCCCCATGCTGGGAAATGTGTCCCACTTCCTGGCAAAATTGACCCCTTTCCTGGTAAATATGTGTGCCATTCTGGTATGTATATCTCCCATCCTGGGCCACTTCCTGGCTAATATGTTCCCCCATTCTGGTATATATGTACCCCATTCTGAGCCCATCCAAGTATAGATGTTCTCTCATCCTGGGCCCCTCCTGGTATATATGTGCACAATTTTGTCATATATGTCTCCCATTCCTGGCCCATCTTTTTATTTATGTCTCTCATCCTGGTATATATGTCTACCATTTTTGGCCCCTTCCTGGTATATACTGTACTTTATGTCCCCCATCCAAGTATGCAGGTATATATGTCCCTTATATTTGGCCTGTTACTGGTATACAGTATATGTCCCCCATTCAGGTATACATGTCCTCCATCTTGGGTCCCTTCCTGACGAAGGGGCCACAGTGTCCCAAAAGCTTGCTATGTTTACCATCTTTTCAGTTAGCCATTAAAAGGTATCAACCACTGAGGAGTCTCAGATTCTAATATTTTTCTACAATTACACAGGTTTTGTTATGCACATGATTGTTTCCTGTGTGTGTATTGAAAAAAATGCAAAAAAAAATTAAGAAATTTGGTTTCACACCCTTTGAAATAAATAGCTGCAATCAATTGCATCCTATAATCAGCTTCTTACATCTCCTCAACTGGAATTTTGGACCATTCTCCTTTTCAAAGTGTTCAGATCTCTCAGATTTGAAGAGCGACTTTTCCCAACAGAAATTTTTAAGATCTAGCCATCGGTGTGCAATGAGATTTAAATCGAGACTCACTGTTGGCAAATTTAAAACTGTTCCAGAAATTTTTTTCTATCCATTTTTGGGTGCTTCTTGAAGTATGCTTGGGGTCATTGTCCTGCTGGAAAACCCATGACCTAGGATGCAAACCCAGCTTTCCAACACTGGGCACTATATTACGACACAAAATCCTTTGGTAATCTTCACATTTCATGATGCCTTGCAAACAGTCAAGGCATCCACAGCCAGAGGCAACCAAACAGCACCAAAACATCTTTGAACCTCAACCATATTTGACTGTAGGTATTGTGTAATTTTCTTTGTAGACCTCATTCCCTTTTCAGTAAAAAGTAGAATGATGTGCTTTATCAAAAGCTCTATCTTCATCTTATCTGTCCAAAAGACACTTTCCCAGAAGGATTTTGGCTTATGCACATTTTGGCAAACTGCAGTCTAGCTTTATGTTTCTGTGTCAGACATCGGTCCTCCTGGGTCTCCTACCACAGCGTTTCATTTTATTCAAATGTCAATGGATAGTTTGCTTTGTCATTGATACAACCTGTGCACGCAGGACAGCTTGGATTTTGTTCACTATCCAGACTATCCTGTGTTGCAACCTTTTATCAATTTTTCTCTGCAGTTTATCTACAGTGCTATGGGTTGTATACTTGTTAATTATGTTGTGCACCGTGGACAAAGGAACATCAAGATCTCGGAGATAGGCTTGTAACCTTGAGATTGTTGATGATTTTCAACAATTTTGGTTCTCAAGTTCTCACAGATCTCACCTCCTCTTTATGTTCTCCTTGTTTAGTGTGGCGCACACAATGCAAAGATTGAGTCAACTCCCTTATTATCTTCTTTGAGGTGTGATTTTCACATTGGCCAAACCTGTAAAGGCCCCTTCACACGCAACGACGCAACAACAATTCCGACAACGATATTGATGTGTAGAGATCGCTGGTGCGTCGTTTACAGATCGCTGGTAAGATGTCAAACAGGCATCTTACCAGCAATGTGGAAAACGACTTTAGTAACGATCCAGAATATACCGAGGTCGTTGTGAATTTTCTGTTCCATAGCATTGCATTGAGATCATTGCTCATTATCTCCTTCAAACACAATGATGTAGCGTTCCCAGCGGGAGTGCAATGATGCAGGAATGACCCAGAGCTGTGTGTAACGATCAATGATTTCACAACAGGGGCCAGATCGTTGGTGCGTGTCACACAGAACGACATAGTTAGCGGGATCGTTGCTGCGTCACAAAATCTGTGACGTTACAACAATCTCGTTAGCGATCTCGTTGTGTGTGAAGGGGCCTTTACTTGCCATAGTTGAGTTTCAATGAGAATTACATGCTTGAAACAAAGTTGTTTTGCCCAAATTTTTGAAACATGCCAACAATTTTGTTTGGCCAAATTTTTGGGGGATTGTGTGACTTTATGTCCAATTTGTCTTTTTTTTCAGTTCTTTTCATGTGCTTCCAATACACACAAAGGAAATAAACATGATTATACCAAATCATTTGTAATTGCAATCATTTTCTGGGAGAAATTATTTATTTCCTGGGACAACTTTAAGGGTGCCACTGCCAACACTTCCCACCATGACTGTCAGTCCGCCATCCTTTTCTATATGTGCTCCTTCCTTGGCCCCTTCCTGGTAAATATGTCCCCATCATGGGCCCACTCCTGTTATATATGTTCCCTGATCTCCCTCTCATGCATTAAGAAAAAAAAATCATTCTACTCACCTTCCCCTGCTCCCATGTTATGCAGCGTCCTCCTTTATAGCTGCACAGTGGTCGGCAGATCGGCAGATGACAATGGCATTTGTGCTATGGCGGCACATCAGTTCACTGCCATGTGATGCCAATGCCTGGCGTGCCAATGACAAATACAAGCCTCTGTTTGGTCAACAGTGTGTATTGCGGTGCAGGGATCGGAAGGGTCTCTGTGCCATAATGCACTTCAGGTACGTGCTGGGGACAGTGGGTCCCTTCCGCCTTAGGCACGGTCGCTAACTCTGCGACCATGCAATTGTTAAGCCCTGCAGTACGGTACTACAGCCATGTACAGCACTTTATAATGTAATATGTATGCAAAGCTTCCTTATGACTTTTTGTAATCTGAAGTAAATATTTTTGAGGCGATTGCTCTTTTCATAATTCTGTCCTGATTCAAGTCGGTGACAAATCTATTTAATTTTTTTTTCTTCAGACGTATTTGGGAAAATGTCACCAATGCCCTAAAAGCAGATAATGTTGACGCAGCATCAGAGCACAAACACCAACTTGAAGAAAGACAAAGGGCAGAAGCTCGGCAGAGGGCATCTGCGAACACTTCATGGAAGCCAAAATATTTTATCAAAGAGGTACATTTTTGCTGAATTATCAGTTTAATTTGTGAATTATAAAGTCTTTAAATCTGATTAACTTTGGAGAAATAAACTCTATTGCAAACTGAATTTCTGGTATAAGGTAATATTGGTACACTGGATATACTAATGTATATATGACGCTGTACGTCCGTTCTGAGGTTTATTAGATGAAATGTATTGTACTAATGGAGCGATGATACCTGCAGTCTGGGGATGTATTCACTGGATAATGAGGCGGAGGATGGAGGCTTCCTCTGCTATTATCTCACTGTATATGAGGTTATGACACTAGGATATAAAAGTGCTGGTGTGTGAAGCATCATGAAACATTGTAACCTTCTTCTATTTGTATAAGCAAGAAGATACCGAGCAGTTTACTGCACAGATAATAGACTACTGCTGAATTGTAAGATAATGCACTGGATTTTGCTCTCCAACCTCCAAAAACATGCAGGCTGGGGGAAGTCAGTACTGAAAAGCATTTGCTTTTATACTGGAAATCAAAAACTAGGTTTTTATAATGATGCTTTCTCTAAATGGCCCAAAGGCGCAGTGTTTGGCACAAGTGTTGCCGCCCGGTTTGTCACATGTCCTTATATCTTGTAAGAGAGCGCACTGTCCGTGTACGTTGGAAGCAATAGACCAGCGAGGAGGGTGCACATACTTGACATGTGTCAGAATTAATGAATAGCACATTCTCTGTATAGCATTGACCATCTCAGATACTGGAAAGAACGTACGTGATAGTGTCTGGTTCAGGGTGGTGACTGTAGCCCCGGTGGCCTGATGACACCCCATTTGAGAATCTCCAGTGCATGACGGGAGACTCAATGTTATTGAAAGTAAGGAGAAAAAAAACAGATAGGAAGTTTGAGTAGAGAAGGAATTGAAGGGAATTTTTAAGTAAAATACATTAGAAAAGTTAGTCATTTGAATAGGCATTAAACTAATATTGCTGTTCTGTTTTGGACAACCCCTTTAATTACTTTGTAAATGAGATTTAGAGTAAAGTGCCAGTTTTTACCCATGTTACAAAACTTTGTAGTGTAAAAATTGAGTTAGACTGTATATTAGTACAGAGAGAAAACAGGGGGAGCCAGCACAGCCAAAAATTGCTGGAAAAATAAATGTGTAAATACACCTGTCACTACCATACTGCATACAAATAGAGATATTTCGTAAAAGATTACCGAAATAATCTTTTGAGCCACTCCTCCACGCCAAGGAATGTCTCAGATAGAGTGGTCCTACTCTACATGTTTTTAAATTTCTGATGTGTCCGTAGACAGCATAATACAATATAAAGAGGACCATATAAAGCTAACACTCACCTATACATGTCAGACAATGCTTCCCAAGGTGCCAGGTGGGTCAGTGAATGTATATTATTACAGTATGATGTAGATTAGCTGCCTGTATCATCAAAAACATGGCAGATGAAGTTCACTGGTGATAATTATAAAGTTTTGCAGCTAGCTGGAGTAATATACATAAACAGGGAAATTAAACAAGGGATAGGTAACAGAATAGCATACCTCCCAAACATCCTGGATCCAGTGGGACAGTCCCAAATTTGGGGAGCCCATCCTACTGTCCCAACTTAATTAAGGGTTTATAAATGATCTAATGACCAGTAATGAATAGCTAATTAAGAAAGGTTGAACCTGAAGGAGCTGTCTCTTTTTTTAATATATTTAACTGTTTTCCTGTAACTATAAAAGGGAGAAGAGGGCACATAGGGTTTTATCTGATGTAATTTAAAAGGAACGGTATCAAAACCACTCACTTTTTTGGGTTCTAAGTCACAACACCATAAATGTATGTCCGGCTGCAGCAAACCACCTGGAGATGTGAAACCACATTGCAGAAAATAATAGGGGTATAAGGTGCTGCCGTCCTTGAGTCCCAAGGATGTCAAGATCCAAAGGTGTGATTTTAAAAACCTTTATTTATCTCTACATGTCTCACGAAACACTTACAGATGAAAAAAGGTTTTTGACATCTTGTCAGACCTGAAAAGTGAGCACCAGTCTCACGAAATGCCTAGAGATGAATAAAGGTTTTTGAAATGACATCTTTGGATCTGTACATCCTTGGGACTCCAGGACGGCAGTGCATTATATCCCTATTATTTTCTGCAACGTGGTTTAATTGTTTTTCTGAGCATCTACATACATTTATGGTAATTCCGCTATTGTATTGGTTGTTGACCCATACTTTACAATAGTTTATTCAAAGGGTTTATTGAAATCATTGAGAAGAACATGATCAAATACAAAATTATCTTCAAACATAAAAAGGAAGCTTCTTAATTCTCCATACTTCTTTAAGACTATCTCCAGAAAATGTTGGGACAATGGCACAGGTGTAGTTATCACAAGCAAGGGGGTCATCATAAAATGCAATTTAAAACCCACCAGAGTAAAATTTGGTCTAGGTGCTGCCCACAAAGAATTACCACTACCAGGGTATGCCATCAATTTTGTAGATTTGTGAAGTCTGACGGATCAGAACAAATCAATTTTAAAATTGAATAGTTTCATTATTTTCACCTAGAGGAAGGCTTTCTCATGTACCACAACTACAGCACAGGCCCATTTAAATGCACCACTGAGCAAGGACCTTGTTCATTTTCCTTTTGTTCTCTAGTTTGGTGGGCAATCCAAATCCTGTATTCCCACCGAGCATAATGTGATGGCACATTGTCACATTACATCATAACATTGAATAATGGAAATACCCCTTCAATTTAAATCAATCTCTTAGGGCACAATTGTTAAATCCAGCCTTGATGAAGAGGGTGTGCTGATGCAGAATGTCTTATGAGTGCACCACGCCAGAAATCTTACTTCACTTGGGTGCTGAAGTGACATTTCTGGCATGCAGAACGCGACAGCTCGCCATAAGTTATACTCCGCTGTCCCACGCCCATGTTCCACCCCAGCTACACCCATTTTGTTGGATCTGGAGGAAACCTGCATGAAAATGCCAAAAGTCGCAAATTTAGGCGCAACTCCATACTGCACCTAATTTTTATGACTTTTTAAAGCTTTTTACGCCAGAATTCTGGCATGAGAACTCTGATGAATTGGACTCTTAATGTTTTGGGACATTATAGTCATAACAGTTTTTTGGGTTTTTTTGTGCAGCAAAGAAATCAGTTTTCTGAATGTCTATTCCAACTCCAGTTCACCTGAGCGCATAAAAAGAATATATGATTTTCATTGAGAAATAAATGGATGATTTTTCCTCTTTATTATCATCCATTTGGCATTTGTTGTTATATATCAGCAGTGAATACAATGTGTAAGAATTTCCATTGTTAAGAATTGCAATGTATCGAAGTTTGGTTGATCAATATGGAGGCCAATTTTTTTTGTTTTTTGGATCACCCATAGGCTTGAATGGGCTAGTCTCATATGAAATACTGAGGAAAATAGAGCACACTGCACTTTTTTTTCACATTGACATGCTGTCCATATGAGACAACTGTGATTTGAATAGCCCAATTGTATAACCATAGACTGAGTCCTGTTCGCATGAGGTTGGTTTTTCTTCATGGACAGCACTCAGACCAAAAATTTGGTCCTATGAACATACTATTGTATTGTTGTATATACAGCTACGTATAATCTGGCCATCTGCTGGATTTTTTTAACTGCTGTGCTCCACAAAAACTTCATTTTTTTACCCTTTTTTTTCTAGTAAGCACCATAATATTTTTTTACATTAACACCTTACAGTGGGACAAGTTTGATTAATGTGCTGGACATGGCTAAGGCTGCAGTCCCACATCGATGTGTTACCAACTAAGAGACACAGATCCATTTTTAAAACTGATACAGAGCAACAAAACTCTTTAAATTCTTTTGTTAAGAAAGACGTAGTTGGGAGGCACAGTACACGTGATCCACCAGTCACATGCTTAAAAAACTAGTGTATAGAAAAAGAATAGAAAGCATGTATCCTGACCGGGATCAGGGTTTTATAGAAAAAAGACTCATATAAGTAGTCAAAAGATTTATTTATTGTGCATATATACAAAAACAGGAAACAAACGAACAATTAAAAACCATTAAAAGGTGGGAACCACCGAGAAGCTATGGCCTTGTATTATCTAACATAATATACCAAACGATGATAGTACAGCAGTATACACTGCTTATTATGAGAGGATGATGAAAGGGACTCTGGCAATGAAATAGCAGACTCTGTCACAAAAGAATCAATAAACCCATCAAAGGAATATATAATGCAAAAAGATGTGCTACTGGTATTCACACACAAAACCAAATCAGAGGTGCATGCCTATCAAATGAAGGTTTGGAGTAAAAGGATGGAGAGGCAACTGACTAAACCTCTAGATCCCTGTAAAGGGAGGACAGAGATTTATCATTGAATCCTCAATCACCATATGCTCAAGGAATAATGTCACTTAGATATGAGCTCCCCTATCTTTGGGGGAAGACAGAGCCAACCTATATTGATACATTATTATGTTGAACCAACAGTCCCTAAAAAAAGGAAAAGAAGAAGATAAGAGGTAAATGGTAGGACTTCAAGTGCACTAATCAGTGTCACTATGTCCGAAAATAATTACCAGAGGTATCATCATCCGTGAGACAAGGCAGATAGTACGCTCGACACCCGACGCGTGTCGCCGCCTAACAGACGGCTTCCTATGGGGGAGAGCCTGCTTGTTACCTGTTTCAGATGATTTTATATAGTGTGGAATGAATGAGCCCACCTGCGAGTCATTCCTGGATTGCAGCCGCAATTCCGGATGTGAGAGGGCGGGACTGGTTGATCAATATGGAGGCCAATTTTTTTTGTTTTTTGGATCACCCATAGGCTTGAATGGGCTAGTCTCATATGAAATACTGAGGAAAATAGAGCACACTGCACTTTTTTTTCACATTGACATGCTGTCCATATGAGACAACTGTGATTTGAATAGCCCAATTGTATAACCATAGACTGAGTCCTGTTCGCATGAGGTTGGTTTTTCTTCATGGACAGCACTCAGACCAAAAATTTGGTCCTATGAACATACTATTGTATTGTTGTATATACAGCTACGTATAATCTGGCCATCTGCTGGATTTTTTTAACTGCTGGGCTCCACAAAAACTTCATTTTTTTACCCTTTTTTTTCTAGTAAGCACCATAATATTTTTTTCCATTAACACCTTACAGTGGGACAAGTTTGATTAATGTGCTGGACATGGCTAAGGCTGCAGTCCCACATCGATGTGTTACCAACTAAGAGACACAGATCCATTTTTAAAACTGATACAGAGCAACAAAACTCTTTAAATTCTTTTGTTGACCAAGAGAAAAATAGACAGCATATGGATGTGTCATAGGAATGTGTGGGTGCAACATAATGTGAACTCCATGGTGCTATTAGCATGTGGCGTACATGGGAACACAGTGGATGGAGTGTGAAGTGATAATCCTGTTGGACTAGTAACACAGGCAGGTGTTGAGATTGACTACCTGCTGTGTGCTGTTTATGGCCTATCCTTGTTGGATGGAAAAAATGTCACCCACCCACCTGCTCGCTTGCCCTCTTTCTTAATTCTTTTGTCGCAAAAGCTTTAATAGAAGGGAAATTGCCCATCTCCTTTGGATGGATTTGGCCAATTTATGTCTTGCAGTTTATTAATTAATTTTATTCCGGTTTGATTAAAATTGATTATAAAATGTATTTATTTTAGTAATCGTTAATAAAGCTTCACGGACATTTTACCCAAATTGATTAGTAGTCATGTCTATTTTTTATTACTCTAAAGGCCCCGTTACACCTGCCGACGCCGCCAGAGATGGCGCTCGTTTTTGGCGCCCCGCCAGCGTCGCCACCCTACATTTACACAGGGAGACATCTCCGGCGATGGGCCGGCGAGCTGAGAGGCGGCATCGCCGCTGGGGTTTCTCAAAACCCCAGCGGCGATGCATCACCTGTCAGCTCGCCTGCGGCCGTTTACATGGGGCGATGTGTGCACATCGCGCCAGATCGGCTGCCTGGTTTCACATCACTGATGTGAAACCAGGCAAGCTGTCAAAGCCGCCGACATCGCCGCTTTACATTAGGTGACGCAGGGGCAATGTCGCCGCCGATAGGCCACGTCCCTACGTCGCCTATGTAATCGACGGCGATGTCGCCAGGTGTAACGGGCCTTAATGGATAGTATGTAGGTGTTGGTGAGTGGGTTTTGTGTTACCATGTGGTCACTACAGATAGAAAAATGTGGCTGTGTTAGGCCCGTACATTAGTAGTCTCTAAACAATTCAATGAAATACTTCAATGAAATGTTTATTCTGTTAATGCTTTCAGATATACTAATCAGTTTTTTTTTCCTGTCATGTTTGCACAGAAAAAAAGTTGGTATTTTCTCTATTTTTGTCCGCAGACAAATAGGCCTGCAATAATCTATTATGGTTGTGGCTTAATCACGGATAGTAATTCATTCTTGCCCTTGTAACCTTACATTACATTTATGATTCTATTGGGAAAGAAAACAAGATTGAAAGCTGATTTTCATTCTTGTTTTTATTAAACCTATCACATTGCAGAAAAAAACTAAATCTTTGCACTTAACCATTTCAGGATATTATTTGAATGATTATAGAAACCATTCTTTTTAGAGACCAGTTTAAATACTGGCAAGAGTTGGCATTCAGGTCTGGCTTTTAGAGTTTTAATCATATTACTCCATACTTTACAGCCATACCTTCCTAAAATTGTAGCTGTGGAGATTACTTAGTATGTTATCATTATCAAGGTCAGATAGATGGAAACGTTGCCTAAACTTGCACAACTGTGAGATGGATGTTATCAATCAATGACTTTGCCATGGTACTTTTCTTCAATTTGTGATGTTAGACATCATTTTTCGCTGTATTCATCTATTTTTGAAGTAGGTACTAAAATGCAGGCAACCACGTTTTATTGTACACCACCAATAGGCGAATGCTGTTGAAAGTGATTTCCAACAGAGTGTAAAGTAATTCCATCTACTTCATTAAAGTCAGTTGCTCCTTTGGCCGATATACCCAAATCCTGTTCCTCACCACTTCAGACTTAAACCCTGAAATTGTCATTGAGGTGGGACCAAAGCAGCATGGGAACATAGCCTAAGCCTTCTGTTTTAAAAAGGTCCAAATTTACATTTCAACCCCAAAGTACATACCGTATATACTCGCGTATAAGCCGAGTTTTTCAGCCCAAAATTTGGGCTGAAAAGTCCCCCCTCGGCTTATATGCGAGTATATAAAAAAAAATAAAAAAATACAGCCGCAGCCCCGGAGGTATACAGGCCCCCGATCAAGTTCCAGGGCCCCCCCACCTTGCGCGCAGCATGTAAAGGAAAATCATACTTGCCAGAGTCCAGTCGCGCCGTCCGCAGCTGCCGACATGACGATCCCGGCCTCCATTCAGCGTCTTCCGCATTTCCTGTAGTCGCGGGCAATGACGTCATTGCCCGCGCGCACAGGAAGTCGGAAGCCGGAAGACGCTGAATGGAGCCCGGGATCGTCATGTCGGCAGCTGCGGACGGCGCGACTGGACTCTGGCAAGTATGATTTTCCTTTACAGGCTGCGCGCAAGGTGGGGGGGCCCTGGAACTTGATGGGGGGCCTGTATACCTCCGGGGCTGCGGCTGTATACAGCCCTGGGGCTGCGGCTGTATACAGCCCTGGGGCTGCGGCTGTATACAGCCCTGGGGCTGCGGCTGTATACAGCCCTGGGGCTGCGGCTGTATACAGCCCTGGGGCTGCGGCTGTATACAGCCCTGGGGCTGCGGCTGTATACAGCCCTGGGGCTGCTGCTGCTGTATATACCTCTGGGGCTGCATCTGGGGCTGCATATGGGGCTGCATATGGGGCTGCATATACCTCTGGGGCTGCATATACCTCTGGGGCTGCATATACCTCTGGGGCTGTATATACCTCTGGGGCTGCATCTGGGGCTGCATATGGGGCTGTATATGGGGCTGTATATGGGGCTGCATATACCTCTGGGGCTGCATATACCTCTGGGGCTGCATATACCTCTGGGGCTGTATATACCTCTGGGGCTGCATCTGGGGCTGCATATGGGGCTGTATATGGGGCTGCATATACCTCTGGGGCTGCATATACCTCTGGGGCTGCATATACCTCTGGGGCTGCATATGGGGCTGCATATACCTCTGGGGCTGCATATACCTCTGGGGCTGCTGTATACTACCACTGGGGCTGCTGATGTATATACCACTGGGGCTGCTGCTGCTGTATATACCTCTGGGGCTGCATCTGGGGCTGCATATGGGGCTGCATATACCTCTGGGGCTGCATATACCTCTGGGGCTGCATATACCTCTGGGGCTGAATATACCTCTGGGGCTGCATATGGGGCTGCATATACCTCTGGGGCTGCATCTGGGGCTGCATATGGGGCTGTATATGGGGCTGTATATGGGGCTGCATATACCTCTGGGGCTGCATATACCTCTGGGGCTGCATATGGGGCTGCATATACCTCTGGGGCTGCATATACCTCTGTGGCTGCTGTATACTACCACTGGGGCTGCTGATGTATATACCACTGGGGCTGCTGCTGCTGTATATACCTCTGGGGCTGCATATGGGGCTGCATATGGGGCTGCATATACCTCTGGGGCTGCATATACCTCTGGGGCTGCATATACCTCTGGGGCTGAATATACCTCTGGGGCTGCATATGGGGCTGCATATACCTCTGGGGCTGCATATGTGGCTGCATATACCTCTGGGGCTGCATATACCTCTGGGGCTGCATATGGGGCTGCATATACCTCTGGAGCTGCATATACCTCTGGGGCTGTATATACCTCTGGGGCTGCTGTATACTACCACTGGGGCTGCTGCTGTATACTACCACTGGGGAGGCTGCTGTATACCTCACTGCTGGGGGTTGTATACCTGTGCTGGAGTCCACCCTCGGCTTATACGCGAGTCAATAAGTTTTCCCAGTTTTTGGGGGCAAAAGTAGGGGGGTCGGCTTATACACGGGTCGGCTTATACACGAATATATACGGTATGTAGTATTTGAAAAGTTAATTTTATCAATTTATATATATATGCAGTGGGGAAAATAAGTCTGTACACGTCAGATTTTGCAAGTTTTTCCACCTACAAAGTATGGAGGGGTCTGTAATTTTTATTGTAGGTACACGTCAACTGAGAGAGTCAGAATCAAAAAAAAAATCCAGAAAACCGCATATGATTTTGAAATAATTATTTTGCTTACTATTGCATGAAATAAGTGTTTGATACAATAGAAAAACAGAACTTAATATTTGGTACAGAATCCTTTATTTGCAATTCCAGAGGTCAGACGTTTCATATAATATTTGACCAAATTTGCACACACTGAAGCAGAGATTTTGTCCCACTCCTCCACACAGATCTTCTCCAGATCTTTGATGTTTTGGGGCTGTTGCTGGGCAACATTAGGTTTCATCTCCCTCCAAAGATTTCTATTGGGTTCAGGTCTGGAGACTGCTAGTGTGGTGCCCCTCTGGCTAGGCGCCACAGAGAGGTATTGCAAGCTGACAACAAATGTGATACCTTTGTAAGTTGTCAGTTCAGGGTTTAACCTATGGAGTCTGTTCTTACACACACTTAGGACTAGGCCACTTAGAGTAGGGGGGACCGGTAATTTAGTAGGTCCCAAAAGGGGGTGGAGCCTATGGTAGAGTAGTGAGAGTGAGTGACAGTTTAGAGACAGTTCTGGGAAGGCAGTCAGTGAGGACGGGCCTGATAGTGTGGCTGACAGGAGGGATCCCCATCTTTAAGTGGGAGCCCAGGACAGAAGGCAACGGGCCAGGACTGGTTGGAGCCAGCTGGTCATGTTGGGGAAAAAACATCGGCAATGCGGGAAGCCGAGGCGGTCAGAAGTTCACCTCTGACCGCAGACCGACAAGCTGCGGGCCCTTAGTAACCGGGTTGCCGACAGCACCACAAGGACATTTACCCCTCAGGACAGAAACCGTTTGAGGGCACTAGTGGTTGTGCACTGAATTCCGGTGGCGGGAGAAATTGTGCGCTCCTGCTGCTCCCATCAGTACCGGTAAGGGACCGACCTGGATGGCTAGTAACATACTGTAGGACTGGCGGGAGAGTGCTGTGAAGGTGGTAGAGACAGGAAGAATAAGACTGACCCCGAAAGACAAAGAGAGAAAACATCTAGAGACTCCATAAGGGGAACCCTGAACCGGCAACATCCTCCTGGTAAACCAAACTGTACCGTGTTTCGTTTTACCATCTGTCGGTACCTAGTAAAGTGGAGTAAAACTTGAACTGGTCACCGTTGTTCTTTCCACCGGTGCCCGGTGAGCTTCCACACCATCACCAGCAGCTCACCAGAAGAGTCAGAACCATCACTACAACTCCCCTCATCTTCGATCCATCACCGCTGCCCTGGGGTAATAGCTCCAACTGTAGGGAGCTGGACTACTCTCTGCTGCACCCACCATCACCTCAGCGGCCGGCTTGCAGTGCCAGACCCAGCCACGACCCATCTTCAATGCGTAAAGGAGGTTGTTTGCCAAAGTCTCATGATACATAACCCCATTCATCCTCCCTGCAATATGGTGCAGTTGTCTTGTCCCTTTTGCAGAAAAGCAACCCCAAAGTATGATGTTTCCACCTTTGGAATGGTGTTCTTGGGGTGGTACTCATCTTTCTTCTTCCTCCAAACACAGTGAGCAGAGTTGATACCAAAATGTTATAAAGTGCCCTTCAGGATTTTAATCCACAATGGTGTAGTGTGTTACTAATGCTAATCTTTGAGACTGTGGTTCAAGCCCTCTTCAGGTCACTGACCAGGCCCTACCATGTAGTTCTGGGCTGATTCCTGACCTTTCTCAGAATCATCCTTATGTCACAGGGCAAGATCCTACATAGAGACCCAGACTGTGGAAGACTGACAGCCATCTTGTGTTTCTTCCATTTTCTAATAATTGCACCAACAGTTGTTTCCTTCTCACCAAGCTACTTTCATGTTGTCCTGTAGCCCATTCCAATCTTGTGCATGTGTACAATTTTGTCCCTGGTGTCCTTACACAGCTCTTTTGTCTTGGCCATAGCGGAGGAGTTGGAGAGTAATTGATTGTGTGGACATGTGTCTTTTATACAGTTAATGAGTTCAGACAGGTGCAATTAATACAGGTAATGAGTGCCAAGTAGGAGGGTCTCTTAAAGAAAAACTTAACAGGCCTGTGTGAGCCAGAATTGTTGCTGCTTGGTAGGTGATCAAATACATTTTCATGCAAAATGCAATGTAATTATGTAAGAATCATACAATGTGGTTTTCTGGATTTGTTTTTTTAGATCCTCTATCACAGTTGAAGTGTACCTATGATAAAAATTAAAGACCTCTTCACTTTTTGTAGGTGGGAAAAGTTGTAAAACCGATAGTATATCAAATACTTTCCCACTTTACATGTCATTATATAAAATGTTGAACTGTTGGCCTGAGGAAAATTGAGTCACGCTACCAGACAGATGGACACTACGAAACCAGTGTAGGGCAGCAAAATTCAACAAACGTCAGTGCGCCTTCCAATTAAAGTAGTTGGTGCTCAGTATTAGCATAAAGTCAATAATCTTACCATAACTAAGTATATTCAGCAGATTAAAACAAATTCCTTAAAAGGGCAAGCATATCATTACATACAATATAAAAAGATTGGGGATCAGATATGGAGCTGGCTGTGACCCTCTCCAAGACTAGGAGTATAACTGTGCCGGATATGTACTGTAGTAGACTGCTTTCATATTTCTTTTTGTAGTTGAAAATGAAAATCCTCTTTACCAGGACTCATTGGTATTCACTTCTCTTGAAAGCAGTCTGCAACATTGGAACACACGACAGCTTTGATATTTAAATTTGTTTTCTACTTTAAGTCAGTGACTTGGTGAACTGGCCTCCTTATTAGCACTTCCAATTACATCTCATGGAGGTTACCTAAACTTTCTCTGCACTTCATGAATGTATGTGTTTTATACCATTTTTATATGTATTAATTTTGCTGTACTCCCATCGGCAGGATTTGTAAAAAGAAAATCAATGAATGCCCTAGGTAAACTGTAAATGGTAATATCCTTTCACTGTCAAGTCATTGCAGCAAGATTCCTTTCATTAGCGGTGTATGGTGAGAGAGAAATAAATTAAATATTACTCAGGATACCAATTCATGATTTATTCATGAATTCAGCATGGACAGTCTTTCATTCTCTCACCGGTATTGATTGAATACCTGAGGAAAAAAAAAAAAGTTACTTAAGGTAAAGTGCAAAGTCAAAGAAAACATATTACATCATGATGAGCTGTAAGACATTCAGTCTTAGAAACACCAAACTTTTACAAAGTGCAGTAAACTACGAAGGGATGTACTGGGATGAAAACGTCTCCAAATGTGAACACTTAACAGATGCAGGGAAATATTCTTATTTTATGTATCTGAAAGGGAATATATTATAGATTGAATCAACTAGGACACTAGTCAAAGATTAAATCGTTTGGCAATAAGTAAGAAACTTGCTCTTTGACCTCCTCCAGTCTTCAAAACATGTAATAATTGACACAACCCATGAACAATGGTGGTACTCCTGCAAACTGACAGATGACAATCTACACAAATGAATCGCGATAGAGCTGCCACCTTTCCATTCAATGGCTACTTGAGGTCCAGCAGCCGCCTCGTCCTACAGGATGGGGGTGTGGAAATACTCTTTTGAAGATAGATTTGGTTGCCTGGGGTGGGACCTGTACCTATCATATGTATATAATATGATATTTTGGTTATGCCATAAATGTTTAAGATGGGAAAAGCTCTTTATTGCTTTAAACAAACTTGAGTTGGTTTCTTCACTTCAGTATAATGAGTATCAAAGTTATGATTTACACATTGGTGCTGAAAATCAAGCTCCGACATAGCCAGAGATATCGTATAAGGGAACTGCGCTGACTGCTATTCTTGGATGTTATAATATCACTGGAATTGCTTCATTCAGTCACAAAGTATTCAAAAAATCTCCAGTTGGGAAAGTCAAGGTAGTTTCACTGAAAAAAGAAAAGCCATCCTTACCAGTCCATGGTTACAATACCATTTCACTACAGGATGCAGACAGGTGCCATTGGTATATAATGGGGGTGGCACCAGGGCAAAATACTGATGAACAGCCACCCACACACCTCTCATTAATGAGTGTTCTGAATGGTTAGTATTAAAAATGCAAACACTAGTTTCTAGGTGGTGTTACATAGTTTTGTGTAGTGCATCATACTGCCCACAGCCTATTAGTCTTCCCATACCATTAGATCAGGCGTTCTGCCAAGCACCTCTAAGTATATTCCACAAGTACAAACACCTTATTATCCCAGGGACTGACTGCATCCTGCCAAGATAACAAAAACCATGGATCAAAAGTTGCATGTTTTCAAATGGCTTTAGGGGTCCTCATTGTCCCGCTAGTCCTTACACCACTAAAATTAGAAGCAATTGACTTAAAAAAGACCTCAAATCTACAACATATCACAGAAACAAGGCCATACTTACCAACACGTGAAGGCCCATGTAGTTTCTCTGCGCATGAGTCAGGAAACAACAGATATCTTTCTTAATATATGCTGATGATCACTGCATAAAATACCATAATTAATTGCACCGATGTAAAAGATGTTCACAGGCCGAAGGGCTGCATATCTGAGAAGTGACGCTGATGATTGTCGCTGTTCACTTTACAGACCTTCATGTATAGCACAGCTTGGAAAAAGCAAATGATGAAAGGTTTCATGCTGCATTCACTGAGAGTCGCATGTTATTCTTCTTGAGCTTTGTATTCAGTTTAAGAGCATTTCTACATGATGGGTATATTTTGTATGAACGTTTTTTTAGCTAATTAGTCGTCTCTGACTACCAGCACCTGTTGTAGGCTTCTACACGTACATCACAGCAATATGTAGAAATATCAGGAAGCTAAAGTGTTCATGAGAAAAGGTATTATATGTTGTTATTGTATATCTTGTATATGAATAGCAGAGGCAGAGCACTCCCCTGTAGGATTCTCTGTATCATGAAAATCAATCACTTCATTTCTAAATGAAACACTTCAGCTGGTGCATGAATATGTCAGATTTCCTGAAGGTGTGAGACTAGTCAAATTGTGAACAAATGAATAAATTAAGTGGAACAGCTGCAGTAAACCAGTCAATATTCCCATGTATATTTGAAGTATTATCTGCTGCTGCTCATATGTAGGTGTGTGGCGCCCCGGGGTCTGATTGCCACAATACAAGCTTGGAAGCAAGGCAAGGAATCCACCAGGTAACACACACACACAACACCTTCCTGACTCCAGGCCAAAAGGGAGAGCACTAAAGCCTTGGTTCAGGGCAGATCCCCTATAAATTCTGGTGTGGGGGCGGGAGCAGGCAGTTCAGTTCCTGGGAGGACTGTGGAAGACATCCTAGAGACAGGAGCCACGCTAGGCCCATCCTAGGTGACTGACCAACCCGTGTGTGAGACCTGTGGTGAGGGTCTGGGGAAGTGGAGTACTAGATCCGGGGAGTGAAGCCAGTGCCGGTTCGCCCCAGTACCTAGTGCAGTACGGTCATTGGAGACCAAGGTCGCCAGGGATTCTATACCCAGCAACCAAACCCGGAGGGTGGGTGATTCAAAGTTGCCTGTCCAACCTGAGGCTAGGAGACACAGCCTCACTACAGAGCTCAGGAGATTCCGAGAAGAAAAGGGTACCACCAGAGAGCTTGCGCCACCTGTCACACAGCCAGAGCAGACCAGAGGAGGCCTCAGCACAGTTACATGCAGCCAGGGCCCACAGACACTAGAGCAGTAGGTAGACCTCAGAACTTGCCTGGAGTGAGGTCGCCCCAACTTGCTTCCAAACCCAGATCTTTGATAACAACTGCAAACAGTACCCGGACAATCCTACTGCACAGTAAAAGGTAAAAGAGAACTGTTCCCTCTGTGTCTGTCTGTTTTTCTACGTGCTGAATCCTGCACCCCCAACGTTCACCACTCACATAGACTGCTCATCCTTGCCTGCAGAGCCGCACACTGATTTTTGCAAACCGGCAGTGGAATCTGCCTGAGGGGACTGGGAGCCTTGTATTAACACTGTCAACACCACAGCTCTGGGAAATAGCCTTGCCCCTGGAGGGCTTACCATCCCTGCTGCCTCATATCACCATCATCCCCAGAGGCCTGGACAGCAGTGGTGGCCCTTATTGGCCACAGACCACAGGTGGTGTGCGTGTCTTTCTTATTTTATTTTTATTTTTATTTAATCCCTTTTTACAACTCCCCTTTTTACTGCTCACCCGACGAGGGGATCAAGGACTGGGTCATGTGACACCCCGCGTCCTGCAGACGACGAGTGTGCCTGGTTCCGAGTACCCTAAGGTCCCTGCCAGGGGCGAGACATAGGTTTAGTCCAGAACTGTCAATTACCCTGCAGTGACACCTGTAATACCTTCCTCAGCCATGGTTGGTGTGGAATAATCAAGAGGATGATTACCATGTGTCCGAAAATTAAACATTGTCGTATATTAGTTTATGCTCCACAAGATGAGTTAGGGATCATTTTCACGGGATGTCTTTTTTTTCCATGAACATCAATCCACATGTATTCCTGAGCGAAAAATCAACATTTCTTCAAATATAATCATGTCTCCATGCACACACTACACATGCACAAGTATATAGATATATTGCACATACACTGTGTGCAGAATTATTAGGCAAGTTGTATTTTAGAGGATTATTTTTATTATTGATCAACAACTATGTTCTCAATCAACCCAAAAGAATCATAAATATCAAAGCTTAATATTTTTGGAAGTTGGAGTGTTTTTTTTTATATTTGGTATCTTAGGAGGATATCTGTTTGTGCAGGTAACTATTACTGTGCAGAATTATTAGGCAACTTTATAAAAATCAAATATATTCCCATCTCACTTGTTTATTTTCACCGGTAAAATAATATAACTGCACAAAATTTAGAAAAAAAACATTTCTGACATGCAAATACAAAACCCGAAAATTTTGTGACCAATATAGCCACCTTTCTTTATGATGACACTCAACAGCCTTCCATCCATAGATTCTGTCAGTTACTTGATCTGTTTACGATCAACAATTGCGTGCAGCAGCCACCACACCCTCCAAGACACTGTTCTGAGAGGTGTACTGTTTTCCCTCCCTGAAGAACTCACATTTTAGGAGGGACCACAGGTTCTCTATTGGGTACAGATCAGGTGAAAAGGGGGCCATGTCATTATTTTTTCTTCTTTTAGACCTTTACTGGCCAGCCACGTGTGCAGTAGTTGGATGCATGTGATGGAGCATTGTGCTGCATGAAAATCATGTTTTTCTTGAACGATACCGACTTCTTCCTGTACCACTGCTTGAAGAAGTTGTTTTCCAGAAACTGGCAGTAGGTCCGAGAGTTGAGCTTCACTCCATCCTCAACCCGAAAAGGTCCCACAAGTTCATCTTGCTTGGCGTCACTGAGTCGTGAGTGTGGAGCTCGCTGCCCTTTACTGATCTAGCCTCTTGCCCATCCATCTGGCCCATCAAGAGTCACTCTCATTTCATCAGTCCATAAAACCTTTGAAAAATCAGTCTTAAGATATTTCTTGACCCAGTCTTGACGTTTTATCTTATGTTTCTTGTTCAAAGGTAGTCGTTTTACTGGCTTCTTTACCTTGGCCATGTCCCTGCGTATGGCACACCTTGTGCTTTTTGATACTCCAGTAATGTTGCAGCTCTGAAATATGGCAAAACTGGTGGCAAATGGCATTCTTGGGAGCTTCACGCTTGATTTTTCACTTAATTCATGGGCAGTTATTTTGCGCTTTTTTGCCCAAACGCTTCTTGCGACCCTGTTGGCTAATAATTAAGCACACCTTATATAGGGGATTGATGTCATTACACCACATCCCTCCTCATTACAGAGATACACATGACCTGATTTACTTAATTGGTAGTTGGCTCTCAAGCCTATACAGCTTGGAGTAGGACAATATGTATAAAAAGTATCATGTGATCAAAATACTAATTTGCCTAATAATTCTGCACACAGTGTACAATACATGCCAGACTGTCTCCTCTTCATTTTTGTTAGACTCCAGCAGTTAAAGAACCTTTGGTGACTTCATGGTCACATGACTGTGATGTCAACAAAGGTCATTAAGCAGTCTTAACCTTGGAGTAGAAACACTGAAGGCACCTAAGAGAGTGGAAGACCTGAGAAACTGCAAAGTCCCTACATGCCTTCCTCTAAAGATTGCCCTGTATACCATCCTAACTCCTCTTCAGTTCCTCTAGACCTTTGTTGACCTCATGGTTATATGACCAAGATATAACCAAAGATCCTTGAAGGAAAACTGTCAGGTCAAAAATTCATATGTAACTGCTATAATTTTCTAATTCCTCGCTCTAAGCTTTCTCTATTGATGTATTTCTTTTATTTATATTTCCCGCCTGTCTTCTGTAAACTTCAAATAAAGAGATTCATTCCATCTCTCAATCACAGTGAATGATCCACTTAGTTCTCTGCTGTCCACTCCCCATAAGATGAATATGCATGTCACGTATTCACATCACTGCTCGGGAGATCACTGGGGGACAGGCTCTCTACTCTGTGTTTGCAGCATCACAAGAGGTCAAATACAACACAGAAACTGTCACAGCAGGGATTCTGCTTTGAGAAACAAATGGAGTCTAGATAAGGCAGATCTGCAATAGCTCTCTTGCTCCGTGTTTTCAACAGAACAGACCTCCTGTAAGTGAAACCTAACACTGCACTGTTACCAAAGGGAGGAAAGAGTTGATGAGAGGGAATGCATAATTACATGACAGTTTATACAGCAACCAGACTATTCCTGTTTGCTTATATTGGAGAGGACTAATATCAGAGCTCCCTGCAGGGTCTGACAATGCTGCTAACATGGAAACTAGAAATGGCAGAATAATGATTTTACATGTTTTTAAAAGGTCTGGCCAGGCACTATTCAAGGATAATATTGGTATCATACTGAAAAATGACCTGACAGTGTCCCTTTAAGCAGTCTTAACCTCAGAATGACAATGTCGGGGACCTTGGGTAGTTGCCCAGTTTGCTTCTCTCCCACTCCCAACACCAGCCCTGACTGTAACTAGAGCTTATTTGTGGAGTAGGATTAAAGCATACTCTGAAGATCCTCTAAAATAATTCTATGGCTTATTTTCGAGGTAGGTATGTTGGAGCTTTGTGGGAACATTTTGTTTATAATGAATTAGTAAACAAGGGAAAATGTGGGGGAGTCTTTATTCAAATAAACTATTTTTTCCTGTGTGTTTGTTTTTTTTTACTTTTCACTTACTAGGTTATTAATTGGATTTTTGACAGACCCTCTCTATTACTAACACCAGGGCTTAAAGCCAGCTAACAATTAACAGCTGACATCAACCCCATTAATCAGTATCCCGATTGCCACTGCACAAGGGCAATTTGACAGAGTCGGGGTGAAGCATAATGCTCCAATTCTGGGGCATCTGTGAGCTGGTATATTTAGGCTTGGAAGGGCCCAATAACTATGGGTCTTCCCAGCCTGGTAATACCAGCTCGCAGCAATCTGCTTTATCTTTGATTACTATTGAAAATGGGGGGACCCCTATATAGTCTTTAACGTGTCTGTCCCCCTAATGCGAGCTCGTACACTGAGCTCACATCTTCCCCCACATGTTAGCTGATCTAATCAGCTGAGATGTGTATCTAACAGCACTGATCTGATCAGTGAACATCGCACTGTCAATCACTGACAATGCAAACCAAAGCACCATGGTTGGTATCTCGCTGTTGCCCGCCTTGATTAGAGGTCCCGTGCAGCGATCATAGGACCTCCGTCCTGTAATGACCCCGGAAGCTGTATGCAATCACTTCCTGCTGTGATGCCCCAGTGGTGTCGCCAGCAGAAAGTAATGACTTATGAAAGAGAAGCGATCAGAAAAAAAGTTTTTCAACATATGAAAAAATACACACAAAGTTCAAATCACCCCCCTTTTGCCTCATTGTAAATAGAATTATTAATAAAAAAAAAAACATGTTTGTTATTGCTGAGTTCAGAAATGCCCGATCTATCAAAATATAAAATCAATTAATCAGATGTGTAAACTGTGTAATGGAAAGAAAATTCTAAATGCCAAAATTACTTTTTTTTTTGGTCGTCGGAACATTGCAATAATATGCAATAATGGCTAATCAAACTAGCACATCTACTCAAAAATGGTAACATTAGAAATATCAGCTCAAGATGCAAAAAATAAGCCGTCACAAACCCGCAGATCCCGAAAATGAGAATGCTACGGGTCACGTAAAATGGTGCAAAAAGTGTGATTCTTTTTCTTTAAATCTTCTGAATTTTTTTCACTATTTAGATAACAGTAAAAGTATACATGTTTGGTATCTATAAACTCATACCGATCCAAGGCATCATACCGACATGTCAGTTTTACTATATATTGAAGATGATGAATAAAAAAAAACTAAAAAACATGTAATTGGTCTTTTTTGGCAATTTCACCGCACTTGAAATTATTCCTCTTGTTTTCCAGTGCATTATATGGTAAAATAAATTATTTAATTCAAACGTACAACTTGTCACACAAAAAACAACCCTCATATGTCCATATTGACTGAAAAATAAAAAAGTTATGGCTTTTGGAAGAAGGGGAGGGAAAACTGTAAAATTCCCATGATTGAAGGGGTTAAAATAGCTTATTGTTTATAAATAAATATTTAAAAAAATGGTGTGGGGTCCTCTCTATTTTTTATAACCAGCTCAGGTAAAACATCAGACACCTCTGATTTACCTTGAGTTAGGTATCAAAAATGGAGGGGACCCCATGCTATTTTTTTAACTATTTAATTTTTTAATTCCCAGCAGTGACCTGGGAGTGAGAGATCCATCTTCTCTGTTCTGTTTCCATTCCATTTCAGCATGGTTTCCATCCATTTCAGTGATTTTCCGCCCCCCACCCTCCAGCCCTCTTAGGGGTCTGCTGCAAAAATGTTCAAGTTCCCCATAGACTTTAATTATATACTTATCACTCGAGTCAAGCCTGACCGAGCATTGTACCCACTGGATTCAAGTATCGAGCACTCGAGAACTTTAGTGCTTGCTCATCACTACTAAAGACTATTTACAGAATTGATCTCTATCTTTCAAGACTTCTGTAATTCTCCCTAGATGATTAAGATCAGCTTCCAAGCCAAATCCTTAATTATGATAACCCATTCTTACTTCAGTTCTTGGAATTTATTATCATTTTTGTGTTTTTGATTGCCTGCTCAGTTTTGAGGATTACCTATAGGGGCAGACAAGGGCACAATAGGGTCTTATCTCCTTTAAATGCTGCCAGGATTCAGTGTGATACTGCTCACCTTATCTGGTTGTGTGACCCACAACCGGTATTATCAGCTGCTGCTGGATCCAACATTCCACGGGGATGGTCAAGTAAATGCCAAGTATCACAAAGACAGAAGATGAACACAATCTTTGCCGTTGTATAAAGTAAAGATGGACCAAATTCTCGGTGGAAGCAGTGTTTATTTCATCGCATTTCAAGGCTGTCCCAGCCTCTTCAGGAATACACCATAATAATAATAATAATATATAATAATATTTATTCATTTATATAGCGCTATTAATTCCATAGCACTTCACATACATTAGTAATGCTGTCTCTCTTGGAGCTCACAATCTAAACATCCTAACAGTACATCTTTACAATGTGGGAGGAAACTGGAGTGCCCGGAGGAAACCCACGCAAACACAGGGAGAACATACAAACTCCTTGCAGATATTGTCCTTGGTGGGAATTTAACCCAGGACCTCGGGACCTCAATGATGCAAAGGCTGCAATGCTAACCACTTGAGCCACCGTGCCGCCCATAATACCAAAATACATTATTAAAATAGGTATTATGGTGTATTCCCGAAGAAGAGGCTGGGACAGCCTTGAAACACTATGAAATAAACACCGCTTCCACTGAGAATTTGGTCCATATTCACTTTATACAGCAGCGCAGATCGTGTTCATCTTCTGTCTTTGTGATCCTCAGTTTTTAGGATTGATGGGATTGGGCTCTGCAAGGTTTCCCTGGCCATGGACCTAAAATGATGTTGTTTTGATTACAAAATCACTTAGTTATTACTTTTACTTTGTGATATGATGCTCCCTGATAGAGAAAAAGCATTGGTCATCATCAGACTTCTCCTGAATCATTGGGAGAAGTTAGGGTATGCACTGCCTTTATTTTTGCTTGACAATTATTCTTCCAGAGGTCCCAAAGAGTCTGCAGGTGGCATCATCAGAGAAAATAACTTTACCCCAGTCCTCTGCAGTCCAATCCATGTACAATCTGGAAAAGAAAAGGTGAGAACTACTAGGAGTTCTGTGTCATCACAACAGTAAAGCATCCTGAGACCATTCATGTGTGGAGTTGCTTTTCATACAAAAGACTTGGCTCACTCAAACGTTTGTCTAAGTACACTGCCATGAAAAAAGAATAGTATCTAGACATCCTGTAAGAGCAACGTCTCCCTGTGATCCAGGAGCACTTTGGTGATGACCAATCATTTTTCCTATGATTGAGCAGCATATTGCAAAGTAAAAGTAATTAATAAGTGAACACAACTTTGAAAATCTGGGTCCATGGCCAAGAAACTCCACAGATCTTAATCCAATTGACAACCTGTGGTCAATGCAATCTCAAAAAGCAGGCGGACAAACAAAAACACAGAAAATATGATAAACTCTAAGCTCTGATTAGTACAAATGGGTTGCAGTCAGTCAGGGTTTAGCCCAGGAGCTAATATCCAGAAAGTCAGGGCAAATAGTGAAAACTTGAATAATAAGGTCAACAATGTAAATATTGAGTTTTTGCATAAACGATGTATTTATCGATACAGTTTAAAATCTTGATAATTATACTTCAGTAACCATAGAAACATCTGACTAAAAGATCTAAAAACACTAAAACAAGAAACTGTGGGAAGACCAATATGTTTGGCCAAGACTACACAAGTCACATGGGAAGGTGTTTAATCTCAAAGATTGCCTTCTAATAAAGGGAGGTTTTCAGGACAAAATGACTGCTCAAACCAAGCAAAGATTGTCAGTGCACCTTTGAGGTGGCCAGTCAGTTCAGTTCACATTCCCATCCACTTGTTTTCCACCTCCGTCCACTCTTTGGTTTATGGAAACCCAAAGATGTCAACAACAGAAGAAGAGAGTCGAGATAGATAGAAATGAATTACCGTATATACTCCTGTATAAGCCGAGTTTTTCAGCACAAAAAATGTGCTGAAAAGTCCCCCCCTCGACTTATACACGAGTCATAGGCTGCCCGCCCCCCATCGGTATACAGGCGCGCCCCCCCATCAGTGGTATACAGGGCCCCCCCTTGCTGCCACACACCTGCAAAGTAATACATCATTATACTTATCCCTGTCGCTGTCGCTCTGACACCACACTCCTCCCGGTCTTCATGCTTCTTCCTCCGGCGCACAGGCAATGACATCATTGCCTGCGCCCGCCGGTCACAAGCAGGAAGAAGCATGCAGACCCGGAGGAGTGTGGTGTCAGAGCGGCGACAGGGATAAGTATAATGACATATTACTTTACAGGTGTGCGGCAGCAAGGGGGGGCCTTGTATGCCACTGATGGGGGGGGGCGCCTGTATACCACTGCAGAGGGGGCCTGTATACCACTGCAGAGGGGGCCTGTATACCGCTGGGGCCTGTATACTGCTGGGGCCTGTATACTGCTGGGGCCTGTATACCACTGGGGCCTGTATACCACTGGGGCTGCTGTATATACTGCTGGGGCCTGTATATACCACTGGGGAGGCTGCTGTAATACTGCTGGGGCCTGTATATACCACTGGGGAGGCTACTGTATACCACTGGGGCTGCTGTATATACTGCTGGGGTCTGTATATACCACTGGGGAGGCTGCTGTATACTACCACTGGGGAGGCTGCTGTATACTACCACTGGGGGGGGCCTGTATACCACACTGCTGGGGGCTGTATACCTGTGCTGGGGTCCACCCTCGGCTTATACACGAGTCAATAGGTTTTCCCAGGTTTTGGGGGCAAAAGTAGGGGGGTCGGCTTATACACGGGTCGGCTTATACACGAGTATATACGGTATGTGGAAGGTGCAGTGACCTGCTCGTCCACCGCAGGGGTGCACCAAGGTCCTGTGTTTGGTTTGAACTGTGATTTTTGCTGACATACCCTCCTTAAATGTTATTATTCACATGAAACATGGACAATCCCCTAATACAAGTATGAAACCTGTTACTAATGGAAACACCTTTTCTTCTGTTGTAGGGTGAAGGCTGGGTGTATGTGAACCCTCTTTGGAAACCTCACTAACTGCAGGATTTCAAGCATCCCAGGCAGCTTCTCGGCATTTCCCATGGGAAGGACATGCTGCCACTTATGGGATTATGGATGAAGAAACCCGTTAACATATTTCTGCTGCTGCTAGCTTATCTGTGTACTCAAAAGCCATTCTCTTTCACTCAGTGTGTACATATATAAATATATATACTGATGAACTCTGTATCAATGCTCACATATAAATACATGTATATACACTAAGTAGCCAGGTTTTATAAGCCCTTTTGCTATTTTAGTTGCCAAATGATTTTTGCACTCTTCAGGTAAAAAGACAACTTCTACCTTACACTTCAGGATGACAGATTTTATTAGCGTTTAGTATAATCCTAGAAAGAAAATCAAACCACTTTTAGTTATTAAAACAGAAAAAAAAGTCCTTAATATCAGGTAATGCCTATAAGTATAAGCCTTCAGGTATGCTCCTAAGAGACCCTCCATCTCCACCTGTTCTGCCCATGTACCAGTCCCTTCTTCAGTTCTGCCATTCTAATTGATATAACTGGAAAATCAGGGTAAATAGGACTATGGGTGAGACCGAAACACATGGAAATGTGACAGTAGAGATAGAATAAACCCAGAATTTAGGAGGTAATAAAACAAGTAATTGATGGCTACAATCAATGTTGGTGGTTGGTGAACTCCTTAAATAGCTAATGAAATGTATAGTGAACATAATGTCTGAATTTTATAGAATAATCGATTCTGACGCAAAATAACTTTCCATTTAAAGCAGATTATGTGAACCTTTAAAAATGGTATTGTCAAAATGTCATATATATTTCTCTCTGTGCGGCAGATACACTGCCCTGTGCATGAGGTCTAAGGCTGTGTTCACTTCTGCTGCAATGTCTTTGCTTTCTTCTCTGTATTCCCTCATGTGAAATCATTGCTCTATTCTGACTGTACAACAGTGGACCGTAGTGCCTGATGCCTTGGTTGGTTTTAGCTGGCCACAATTTTGCATCCTTTTTCCTAACACTATATGGACCTGTGTGGCTACTGAACAAAACTTAGATCATCGCATTATTCTTTAGTAATCTATTTGGTAAAGCCAGCAGAGGTCCAGGGAAGATGTAATAAAAGAGACACTAAAATCTAGACACTTTACACTCATCTTAGTTTGGGCTAAGTCCTATGTAAGGCACCTTTCACATCAGCAGTTTTTGAAATTCGCAGCAGACCTGGCAGGATTGCCACACATGCCGCTTAATGGAACACTTGCAGCATGCCCCATTTATTCCCTAGGGAACTTGCAGTCAGGTGTAGCAAGTGCAGTTTTGCCGGATCTGGCAAATCCATCACTTGCAGAGAACGGAAAAAAGCTCTGCTAGCGGATCCAGCAAAACTGCACTTGCCACACCTGACTGCAAGTTCCATAGGGAATAAATGGGGCATGCCGCAAGTCAGCTGTTACGCGGCATATGTGGCAAAGCTGCCGGATATGCCGCGAACAGGCATAATTGCAGATGTGAGAGTAGCCTAAGAAAGCCACTCTACATTTTCATGTTGCTAATACTTGTAGTAGACACTGAATGGAAAGAGAAAGAAATAAAGTCTGAAATTCTCCTGCTTACCATTTACAGATCACTATTGAGGCGAACAGTGCCAGGATAGGTCATAAGGTTTATTGGAGAATTTCTATTCATGCAGACACCAAAGGACACCGTTCCCTGCATACTGATTACAGTATTTATGGCTGCTGCTGTAGGGAGTGGACATTATAGTTGCCGCTGTTTGGGGTTTGGAAGGCATTGTCGCTGGCCCTGCAGGGGGTATAGATATAGTGCCTGTCTGGCTGACAGTGTTTGGGGTTCTAAGGTCATTGTGGTTAGCATTGATTGGGGGTATCCAGGGTATTGAAGATTGTGCTGTTTGAGGGTTAGTATGGGGTATACCCCTGTGGGATGATATGGCTAGCACTGTTATTTGGGGTATTGAACAGTAATATGTACTAGAGCGGCAGCTGGTCGCCCTTAAAAACAAACAACAAAATTAAGCAAAAACCTCTATGTGGTTACTATAGGAAATTTTTAAAGTTAGCTTTGATGTACTAGAATATTATATTAAGAAGAGGGATATTACCCCATATGTAATGACATATAGTATCAGCAATATATAGTCTTTGGATGATTACCCAAAATGGAAAATTAAGTTATCAATAAATGCATAAATCATAATCTTACTACATCAATTCTAGGAAGTAAAGAACATTTATTTTTAAGGATAGAACATACTGAGTATGTGATTATGAATCATTGCAAATATTTTGGTACAGACACACATTAGCCACACTTATAGATGCCAGTAGCATCGTCCTGTTTCAATAATACTGTTTCGATGGTAACTTGAGCAGTTTTTTGTTTGTTGCAATGTGTTCTCTTCCATTTCTTGCATACAAAAATAGCGGCTTTTTAGAGCGGATCTGTAACCATACTATGCTGTACTATTTGGTGAAGAATTTTATGGAGACAGGTCTTTTGTTTTAGTCCAAGCTGCACAATAAAATATTGAGCAGTTTGCTCAAATGGAACCAGTCACATCTCCAGATGCTATAAATCTGCAGGTTACTAGAGTTTCAGAGCTGCTGGACTCAAAGCCCGTCTACGGGGATAAATAAACTTTATTTCTCCTAGCAGCCTATGGGTTCAGTCATAGATGTGCGGCGTCAGTCACAACTCAGTACATAGTGAGAGTCAGCTGTAGTCATACCCCGGCATTGACTGACTAGCTATCTCAGCACGGATACAATGTTGACCTGGCATTAAATTGGTGGTTACAGCAGCCACTCACTATATACTGAGCACGGACTGAAGCCGCGCGGCCTCTCCTCTATGACCAGAAGTTGGAGGTACCAGGAGGATTACAGTTAATTTCCTTCCAGTAGTTGGTCAGTGAGGCAGCGTCATTGCTTTGGAACATTATTAACCTGCAGTTTAACTACATATCTCCATGTTAATAGCGTTTGTGGATATGGCAGCTTCTCTTAATAAAGAATACATGTCATCATTTTGAATCCACTGAATTCATGTTGGGATTGTGGCCAGTTTCTTCAAGCTTTCTGGCAATACCCTCACAAATGAGTTATGTCTAGCAATCCATTATCCAAATGTAATAAACATATATATTTGCTATTTGTGCTTATGCTACAGTTGAGTTGTCTCACTAGTATATTTATGCTTATGCTAGAGCAGACGTTTCACTAGTACATTTATGCTTATGCTACAGCAGACTTGTCTCACTAGTACGATGTCCTGTTTAAACTGATCTACTTCAAATATTCTGAAGCTTTATTTTCATGTAGTGTTTTTGGCTGTGGAAAGAATATTAGACTCCTCCACCTTAGATTACTCATGAGAACCGCATCCGTCTATTGTGGAATTTACTGTAGGATAATATCCTAAAGAGGCAGGTCAGAGAAGGGAGAATGTATTGTATCTACCAGCTAAAACTTTACAATCCTGTCATTGTTCCCTTGTTAATATCACACTACATGGCCTTGACATGAGTTTCAAGGTGCACGGCCAGATTTTTGTGACAATAGAGCCTCTCCGTTTTGATACAGTGAGGAGGTGGACTGATGTTATAGAGAAAGTCGGTTAAGAATAAGCCCATGTGGTGACAGGTTAACTCCAAGTCCCGCAGGCGATATGTTAACAAGTGACATTTGGTGAACCTGCTTTCTACAGTACTGGAGAATGGATAGAATAGCAAAATAGCCCAAGCGCTAGATCTGATCAAAGGCTTTGTAGATATTTCAGAGTTGCAGCCTTATGTATAAAGAGAAGCCAGTGTCTGTGCTTTGTCTCCATTTTCCTATCTGCTTCATATCTGGTACATTTTCTAAATGGGATAAGATCAAGGCATCAAAGTGCAGACACTTCAAAATAGACTAAAGACACAACACAAAAAGTTATCAAATTAAAAAAATCCACATTGGTAAAGGTGTTAATTTTATTCCATGTTATGAAAAATTTGGGAGATAACTTTTGGAGATAACTACTTTTTGGGTTCGCTCACATCTGCGTATAATAAACCGGTCTGAGTTTCATCCAGAAAAGTTTGACGAGTGAAATCCTTTTGGTATTCCATATATCTTGCGAGAGCTATGTGATGGTCCCTTTACACGCGGCCACAGGAAGGTAGGAACAGGCAGGCATCGGACACAATTGTGCCTGTTGCCTTGAAAAGACCACGATGTGGCGGCGTGTAATTCAGAACTTTCCTTCCTGTGTCTTCCCTGAAGGAAGGAAAGTCCTGAATTACACGCCGCCACATCGTGGTCTTTTCAAGGCAACAGGCACAATTGTGTCTGATGCCTGCCAGTTTCTACCTTCCTGTGGCCGCGTGTAAAGGGACCATGAGGGTGTGACTTTTCTTTTTGTCACCTAGCTTCCATTTGCCATCTGTATGGCATGTGTATTCTGTCTCAGTTATTTTATGTACAATCACTCACAGGACCACTTCTACGCTACAGAATGATCATAGTATCTGTAATAATTGCCTGACATACCAATGGTCTGTGTGACATCTGATTTTTTTTTTTGTTCTTGCACCTATCGACTTGCGTTGGTGAGTTTCGGACGTTCTTCGCGACCATACGCAACATGCTGCAATTTCATTTCTCAGACCAAAAACACTTGGCAAAAAGCTCCAGATCAGCACTGTCTCATTGATTAACATTGGTGCAAAGGTAATCGATTTTTCAACGTATTGTATACAAATGGGGGCAAACCATTAATAGTTAAGTAAGCTCAAGTTCAAATCATTATTGTCAATTACTTTTACAATCACTGAATGCAGAGAGTGTTTCTGAGGAACGTGCCGCATCCAAGTGTGTTACATGGATGGCATACTGATTTCTTACGAATTGTGCAATCCTCCAATTTCTCCTATGGTGGCGCTGTAGGAAAACTGAAAATGTATGTATTGAGAATATATCTGAGGGACTAATAAATACATGGTTAAAAAAAGACAAACAAAACACTTGTTCTCAAGTTCACACAAAGATTATAGTTGATTGCTGTGGAGTCTATCAGCATGATAACATCTGATTAGCTTTGCTTACGAAACCCTGTTACAAGGCATGAATTGTCCATAATACAATAGTGACCAAAACTGGGGAAACCTTTCAAAAACAAAAACACATTTTTGACATGTGATCGATCATAATACCACTTTTTTTTTTTAAATAATACCTGAAAATTATGTATCATCAGACAAAAATTTAGTTCAGCATGTATTTCAACTTTTTTATATAAGATTTCAAAAGAACAGTTATACAGTAAAAAAGTTCAATGATTTAACTTCTATTTATGATGAGTTTAGAAAGAAAAGAAGTAAATACATCATTAAAGGAGGTATTTTAAGACTTCTGAAGGTACATAAGTAGACTGACACTACAAAACTAGACTGGAAAAGACAGGAAAATGTGCACAACAGCTTGTGATCAAAGCATTAAAAGCAGTCTGGGTAACAGAAGAAACTCATCTGAATTTATAGAAGTGAACTTTCTGTGTGGTTCGAAGTTGTGTGCAAGAACTGAACTGGCGACAGATTGGAAGAATTCGATCTTTGAATTCCAAGAAAAAAGTAATTTTTAACAGTCAAAAAGAAAGAACGACCATGAACTAAAACCCAACTGGACAGAGGAATAATTAGACAGAATCATGATGAGACCAGAATCTCTTTATTTGGTAGTAGTAGCTCAAAATATGAAAGAACAGGAATTTTAGAAATTTGCATCTCTGACCTGACATAAACACCTAGGTGAGACCCCCCCATACACATTGGATATCTCTTGGCCAAACAATCATTAGGATGATCGCGCTCTCTTCCAACTCCTCCATCTATACATAGGAACACGCAGCTTCTGTGTTTTCTTCTGGCAGCGGCTTATCTCCAGGATCGGTGACTTAAACTTAGTAGGGCGGATTCTTCTCTTCTGTCAGGACTGCTCCCTAGGTTTGGCTTTAGTGTTGTGATTAGTGATGAGCAAGTAGTGAAATATTCGCACTTGCTATACTCGTAACAAGTAGTGTTTAATACTCGCATATTTGTCCAAATAGTGAGTCCAATGTTAGTCCACACAATTCCAGCTATAAAACGAGACTTGCCGGGACTAGGCGAGAGGGTGGGCATTTTTTTATGATTTCAATGCCTAAAACACCTTGCTGTGCCCCCAGAGGGAGCCTACCATTCAATCTGCTCTCACTGAGGTGCCAGCTCACTTTGTGCACTGAAGGGAGCTGTCAAGTTGTGTCAGATCAATTATAGATGGACACATCACTCACGAGCACCTGCGATACTCGCCGACTAATGAATATTACGAATCCTGTGCTATAAGTGTGAGTAACGAATAGTAATGATTACACTCGCTCATCACTAGTTGTGACAGCATTACAAAGGTTTTGGCAGAATTTATGTGATTAGTAGTGGCATAAATACCTCTAAAGTATATAAATGAAATACTTGAGTCCCCAATGATGCCTTCTGCATGTGATCTACTTCAAGATAATGAACTTTTTATATTTATTCAGCATCTCATCATGGAGCAAAAAGGAGCTTCAGGATATCACATTGCTAGAACAAGCGGAAAATAGCCCCATTGAAAATCTGTGGAGGAATAAAACCTACATCATTAATAGTAGCAATTATACAATCTTTGTTTCATATTATAAC
>JARQOC010000005.1:441634290-441652560 GCA_033576535.1 Allobates femoralis | reverse complement strand
GCCGCCATCCCGCTACACGGCTCCCGCCGTGGCTCCGCCCACCTCGCGTCACTCCCACCGTGGCTCCGCCCACCTCGCGGCACTCCCGCCGTGGCTCCGCCCACCTCGCGGCACTCCCGCCGTGGCTCCGCCCACCTAGCCTGCGCTGACCACAGAGCCGCCGTCCTGCGCTGACCACAGAGCCGCCGTCCTGCGCTGACCACAGAGCCGCCGTCCTGCGCTGACCACAGACCTGCCGTCCTGCGCTGACCACAGACCTGCCGTCCTGCGCTGACCACAGACCTGCCGTCCTGTGCTGACCACAGAGCCGCCGCACTCACTGCTGACCACAGAGGCGCCGCACTCACTGCTGACCACATGAGCTGCCGCACTCACTGCTGACCACAGAGCCGCCGCACTCACTGCTGACCACTGAGCCGCCGCACTCACTGCTGACCACTGAGCCGCCGCACTCACTGCTGACCACTGAGCCGCCGCACTCACTGCTGACCACTGAGCCGCCGCACTCACTGCTGACCACAGAGCCGCCGCACTCACTGCTGACCACTGAGCCGCCGCACTCACTGCTGACCACTGAGCCGCCGCACTCACTGCTGACCACTGAGCCGCCCCACTCACTGCTACCCACTGAGCCACCCCACTCACTGCTAACCACTCACCCACCGCACTCACTGCTAACCACAGAGCCCCTGTCCTGCACTGACCACAGAGTCCCCATCCTGCGCTGACCACAGAGCCCCCGTCCTGCGCTGACCACAGAGCCCCTGTCCTGCGCTGACCACAGAGCCCCCGTCCTGCGCTGACCACAGAGCCCCCGTCCTGCGCTGACCACAGAGCCCCCGTCCTGCGCTGACCACAGAGCCCCCGTCCTGCGCTGACCACAGAGCCCCCGTCCTGCGCTGACCACAGAGCCCCCGTCCTGCGCTGACCACAGAGCCCCCGTCCTGCGCTGACCACAGAGCCCCCGTCCTGCGCTGACCACAGAGCCCCCGTCCTGTGCTGACCACAGAGCCCCCGTCCTGCGCTGACCACAGAGCCCCCGACCTGCGCTGACCACAGAGCCTCGTCCTCTGCTGACCACAGAGCCCCGTCCTGCGCTGACCACAGAGCCCCCGTCCTGCGCTGACCACAGAGCCCCCGTCCTGCGCTGACCACAGAGCCCCCGTCCTGCGCTGACCACAAAGCCCCCGTCCTGCGCTGACCACAGAGCCGCCGTCCTGCGCTGACCACAGAGCCGCCGTCCTGCGCTGACCACAGAGCCGCCGTCCTGCGCTGACCACAGAGCCGCCGTCCTGCGCTGACCACAGAGCCGCCGTCCTGCGCTGACCACAGAGCCGCCGTCCTGCGCTGACCACAGAGCCGCCGTCCTGCGCTGACCACAGAGCCGCCGTCCTGCGCTGACCACAGAGCCGCCGTCCTGCGCTGACCACAGAGCCGCCGTCCTCTGCTGACCACAGAGCCGCCGTCCTGCGCTGACCACAGAGCCGCCGTCCTCTGATGACCACAGAGCCGCCGTCCTCTGATGACCACAGAGCCGCCGTCCTCTGATGACCACAGAGCCGCCGTCCTCTGCTGACCACAGAGCCGCCGTCCTCTGCTGACCACAGAGCCGCCGTCCTCTGTTCACCACAGAGCCGCCGTCCTCTGCTCACCACAGAGCCGCCGTCCTCTGCTCACCACAGAGCCGCCGTCCTCTGCTCACCACAGAACCGCCGTCCCTCTGCTCACCACAGAGCCGCCGTCCTCTGCTCACCACAGAGCCGCCGTCCTCTGCTGACCACAGAGCCGCCGTCCTGCGCTGACCACAGAGCCGCCGTCCTCTGATGACCACAGAGCCGCCGTCCTCTGCTGACCACAGAGCCGCCGTCCTCTGCTGACCACAGAGCCGCCGTCCTCTGCTCACCACAGAGCCGCCGTCCTCTGCTGACCACAGAGCCGCCGTCCTCTGCTGACCACAGAGCCGCCGTCCTGCGCTGACCACAGAGCCGCCGTCCTCTGATGACCACAGAGCCGCCGTCCTCTGCTGACCACAGAGCCGCCGTCCTCTGCTGACCACAGAGCCGCCGTCCTCTGCTCACCACAGAGCCGCCGTCCTCTGCTCACCACAGAGCCGCCGTCCTCTGCTCACCACAGAACCGCCGTCCTCTGCTCACCACAGAGCCGCCGTCCTCTGCTGACCACAGAGCCGCCGTCCTCTGCTGACCACAGAGCCGCCGCACTCACTGCTGACCACAGAGCCGCCGCACTCACTGCTGACCACAGAGCCGCCGCACTCACTGCTGACCACAGAGCCGCCGCACTCACTGCTGACCACTGAGCCGCCGCACTCACTGCTGACCACTGAGCCGCCGCACTCACTGCTGACCACTGAGCCGCCGCACTCACTGCTGACCACTGAGCCGCCGCACTCACTGCTGACCACTGAGCCGCCGCACTCACTGCTGACCACTGAGCCGCCGCACTCACTGCTACCCACTGAGCCACCGTATACTCTGCTACCCACTGAGCCGCCGGTATACACACAATTAATTTCACCGCACTCCCCTAACTATTACTAAATAAACTATATAGAGATTCTAGACTACCCGATTCTTTAGAATCGGGCTCACAGCTAGTATATATATATACTAGGAAAAATTCTCTGCAGCACCATGTGCTAACAAGCTATATATATATTTGAGAAAAAACTTACGTTTTTTTAAAAAAAAAAATTCTTATTTTTTTATTTCTGAAGTTCTTGGTACATACATTGGCCAATGTCTGTTTGCTCATCAACTGCGACAAAGTGACTTCAGGTCTGATGAGTCCTAACGCTGACATCGCTGTCCTCCTTGTCCACCCCCCCACTTCTCAGTGGGCGAACACCATCTCGACCCTAGACCACCTGTAGGTGATGAGGGTGCAAATTGCAGTGCTGCAGAGAATTTTTTCTAGACCTGAAGTCACTTTGTCGCAATTGATGAGCAAACAGACATTAACCAATGTGTGTACCAAGAACTTCAGAAATAAAAAAATAAGAATTTTGAGTTTTTTGAAAAAAACGTAATTTTTAAACTTTTTTCTCAAATATCTATAGCTTGTTAGCACATGTACATCATTGGTAGTAGCTGAGCGCTGTAGAGAATTTTTTTCTAGTAGTTTGACCCAGCGTCCCTGCTGGCACCAGTTCACATTTTGTCTGTGAGTGCTGTGCAGTTTTTTTTCTGTTTTTTATATATATATATATATATAATATATATATATATATATATATATAATATATTCTCTTGCATAAAACAAGGCTTAATACGGCGACATCAGTAAAAGTTTGTGAATTTGTACTGCTTTAATATTGTAAAGGTTGAACAAAATAAAAAATGGCTTTATGGTCATCGAAGGTTACTAAAAATAAAAACAAAGAACACAACTGAAATAGAATTGTCAGAATATGATGACTTAATTCAACCTAGCATGTGGTCGGGAGTTGAACTGGACATCAGAAGACAATGGATTTACACCTGCATCTGCCATAAAAGTATAGAAATGTAAAATTTCCACTTGTGTACTAGATGATGACTTACTGACATAAATGTAAGTTATGTTTTGACTTGCATCTCATCCATGAAAATTGCAGATTAACTGATTCATAAAGGTGAATCATTGCTCAGACTCAAGGCTCTTCATTCTTCTGAGTGTTTCATATGACACCTTTACCCAGTACTAAATTTATTTATACCTACTGCTATGATATCACAATTCAGTTTTATGGAATCTTTCAAAATTATTTGAGGATTGCAGAATTATTACATTACCCTGCGGTATCGCTTGTGAACTGAACTTTTGAACATATTTTGGAAGGGTGAGTGGTTTTGTGAAAAGTTATTACCTATTATTTGTATAATAATCGAAAGGACAAAGGTTCCTGTTCAATTTACTTTAAAATGGCTTACAACTTTTTGTAATAGAGAATTGTAAATCTTTAGAAAGAAAGTAAACAGTGTATTCATCGTGGGCATAAGTGGGGAAGAATTGTATCATTTTTATCCCCTTATTTCAGTATACATGTGTAAAACTTCAGAAGAGAGATTATTAGGTTGTCATTGTCAATTTTACTTGAAACATCTTACAAATTGCTAGTTGGACAAAAAATATTATATACAGTAGAAATGTGGAAACTTAAAGTGGAATTTAATTCTACTTCAATTGAAAAAAAATATTCTCTTAAATACAGACTTTTTGTAATTTGATTCAAATAGTTTTTATTAACATTTATAGCATACCAAAACTTAATGATGTAGCTATTAGTTTCCATTTAGTTACAAAAAAGATATTTCATAGAAAGTACAAAATTATATGTCAGTACGTATACTGATACTATAAGGATAGGTGCATGCAAAATTCAAAAGCATTACCGTATTTTTCAGACTATAAGACGCACAGGACCATAAGACGCACCCAGGTTTTAGAAAGGTAAAATAGGGAAGAAAAGTATTTTAAAGCAAAAAATATGGTACAAGCTAAAAAGCTTTGAGAGGAAGATGGTGCCGCGGGACCTGAGCGGTGTAGGTAAAGTAACGTATAAAAGCGTCACCAGGTGAGTATAAGAACCAGGGGAGAGGACTTACATATAAAGCGCCACTCCAGTGCTGAAGAGAAAACACTGAAGTGCTGCTTTAAGAGCTCATAGAGGCAATTCATATCAAGGGAGAACTATATCTCCCAGCATGACAAAGGATCTGCAGGACATGCATGGAGTTATAGTACTCCCGTGATATGAATTGCACCTATGAGATCTTAAAGCTGCACTCCAGTGTTTTCTCTTCAGCACTTGAGTGGCGCTTTATATGTATGCATAAGAACCAGGGGAGCGGTCTTAGATATAAAGCACCACTCCAGTGCTGAAAACACTGGAGAGCTGCTTTAAGATCTCATAGGTGCAATTCATATCAAGGGAGAACTATAACTCCCAGCATGTCCTGCAGATCCTTTGTCATGCTGGAAGTTATAGTTCACCATAGGAGTGGTAGAAAGCCTGTATGTACAGTGCTGTCAAATTAATATGGACAAAGCATTCATTTTTACTATTGTTGATAAGTGTTTTATCAGTTCTTGGTGTCATTTTCCTTTTTCTTCCACATTTCCCTCTTCGATTTGGAGAAAACAATCCAGTTTCATTGTGTGAGTGCGAATTATTCTTGAATTGGTAGATTTTACAATACCAACGGTGGAAGCGATTTCTCTTACAGTCAGACTTGTATGTTCATTAAGAGTAATAATTCTAGACCTCTTCCCTGGAGTAACCCATTTTTACAGGCACAAATCACACTGAGAGAAAAAGTACACTAAACCACTCCTCACAGAAACAAGCTCTCAACTGAAGCTGAGGGGGCAGCTAGCTGTTATTTTCTGACTAAAACCAGTCAAACCACATTTTGCTACTCAAGGTTGTACACGCACACCTGTTCAAAGCAGTTAAAACTGGTTTGAATCACTGACTGGTAACCAACTTACCATTCTACTTAAAAAACATGCTTTGTTCCAATTAATTTGCACAGCACTGTACAATTCTTTATTTCTTTTCTATGTTTTTTTATTGTAAAATAATGATGGAAAATACAAACATTTAAGTAAGAAGACAATACAATAAGAATTAGTGAACAAGAAAATTATAAGGTATAAATGAGAACAGAATTCTATTAAGGCATAACAATAGTCTGGAAGAAAAGTAGAGTGTCAATGACTCTCCAGTTGGTTGCTTGATAAGGGAAACGAAGCGACCATATTTGAAAATGGAAGGTGTCAATATATCTGATATAGTAAAATATCTAACAGTGGTGTTAAAGTTGCGGCGCTAAGGAAGGACACTATGCAGAACAAAGTTTTTGAAAAGTTACCTCCTGATTTATTAGACAAAAATAATTAAGATTCCTCCTGCCACAACATGTTTCAATGCCCAATACGTCTTTCTCAAGTGGATCTACTTGAGAAAGATGCATTGGGCGTTGAAACATGTTGTGGCAGGAGGAATCTTAATTATTTTTGTCTAGTAAATCAGGAGGTAACTTTTCAAAAACTTTGTTCTGCATAGTGTCCTTCCTTAGCGCCGCAACTTTAACACCACTGTTCGATATTTTACTTGGTTCCTGCCTCCCTATGGGGAGTGTGGTGGTTGCGAGCTGCTCTAGTTGATAGGACCTTGCTGACGTGGAAAGCACCTGACCGGTCACGGGGCCCTGATTGAAGAAAAGAGTTTTTTTTCCATCACGTTGTCTGCCTGGGAAGGAGCCAATGGGAGAGGATTTACAGCTGCTCCCTCTCCATTGAGCTTACAGTCTTGTTGTGCAGATTGGGCACAACAAGAATAGGTGAGTGAGCACTATAAAGATAATAGTTATCACAATAGGCTCTTTAGAACAGTGTGGCGCAATGATTATTATTTTTTTATATTCACATAATATATGTAATATAAACAGAAGTTCCTTCCAGGTTAGCAATAGGCATTGAGAAGTAGAAGGAGATCTGTATGATCATATGTCCGGTATATTAGGAAGAGTAATTCCCTATTCCAGATAGTGGAATCAGAGAAGAAAGTGCAGAGAGATTAGTGCGGGTGGGTGTGTGGAGATTGAGGAGAGCACTTTCGGGTGGACTTATAAGGACAAGTTTAAGAGGCAATATATGTGTGAAATAGAAGGAAGAGATCTATATTTAGTCTAAGGTATCCAGGAGTCATAGAATGAGAAAGGTATGATTAACTGTGGCTACAAGTTCAGATGTGTGGTAAGAGAAGGTCTATTTTACAGAGTAATTGTGATTTATTGGGGAGTGTGGGAGAGCACCAGAATGTGGGGATCAGTGACTTCCCTGCTGCTAGAATGAAGCTCGTCAGCCTAGATGCTTTTTTGTTCTCCGGCCAAGTGGGAAATGTAGAAATACTTCCACTGGAGTAAGGGAGACTTGTTATTTAGAACTGCCAGGATCGTCTCTTCCATTATTCCCCAAAAGGATTGAATGGCAGGTCAGGTCCACCAAACGTGAAAGTAAGTGTCTTTCTTTCAGGCAATGCCAGCATTGGGCAAAAGAGGGACGATACCAATTATGTACTTACTCCGGGGTAGTATACCACCTCATGATTATTTTATGTGATTTTTCTTGAATACGGTCGTGTGAAGATGGGCCGTGGGAATGCATATATATATACTTTATTTGCTCTTCAGTGAGCTTGATATTTAAATATTTCTCCCAATAAGCAAGATACGCATGCTTCAATGAGGCATCAGCTCTGATTACGATTTGATACTTTCTTCGGTGGTCGCAAAATGGCACAGAGGGTTTCATATGGAGTGAGGGGTCTAACTAGATTAAGATTTGGAAAATGCATTTGTAATCGGTTGGTAAGAGTTTCATAGTGTAAAACATCAGCTTGGAGAGGCCTGGTAATTTGCGCATTTCTTGCAGAGGTAGAAGTATATGTGGCACCCTTATTGCTAGACGCCACAGGGAAGTATTACACTGTGAAAAGAAATGTGTTTTTCCCTGTAAGTTGTCAGCTCAGGGTTAAGCCTATGGAGTCTGTACTTGCACACACTTAGGACTAGGCTACTAGAATAGGGGGGAGCAGTAATTTAGTAGGTCCCAAAAGGGGGTGGAGCCTAGGCTAGAGTAGTGGGAGAGAGTGACAGTTTTAGTTAGTTAGTGCTGGGAAGGCAGTCAGGAAGGACAGGCCTGACAGCACAGCAGACAGGAGAGAGCCCCATCTTTAAGTGGGGGCCCAGGACAGAAGGCAACGGGCCAGGACTGGTTGGAGCCAGCTGGTCACGTTGAGGGAGACACTGGCAACACAGGAAGCCGAGGCGGATAGAAGTTTAACTCTATCCGCAGACTGACGAGCTGCAGGCACCTAGGAACTGGGTTGCTGATAGCGCCACAAGGTACCTCTCCTCTCAGGACCACAAATAGATCCTAGACCACAAGAGTAATGGCCTGAGTACCTGTGGCGGGAGAAGTACCCGTCCCCATCGGAACCGGTAAAGGACAACCTTGCACCATTGTGAGAGATCAAGGGACTGGCGGGGAAGCTCTGCGAGGGTGGTAGAACTAGGAAGAGGAAAGTAACCCTGAAAGACAAAGAGCGCAAACATCTAGAGACTCCATAAGGGGGACCCTGAGCTGGCAGCATCCACCCTGTAAACCAAACTCTACCATGTCCCATTTTACCATCTACCAGTACCTAGTAAAGTGGAGTTAAACTTGAACTGGTTTCCTTCATTCTTCCCACCGGTGCCCAGAGGGTTCAGCATCACCAGCAGCTCATCAGAGGGGTAAGAACTGCAACACCTACAACTCCCCTCATCCCCATCCTTCACCGCTGCCCTGAGGTAATAGCTCCACCTGTAGGGAGCTGGACTACTCTCTGCTGCACCCACCATCACCTCAGCGGCCGGCTTGCAGCGCCGGTACCATATTACTGGGAACTACAGGTGGTGTCACGATCCCCTGTAAATACTCCCTTCTCCCCCACCATCTACTCAAATGATAACCAGGGCACGGAAAAGGGATCCCGACCACCCGTGATCTCCCCATCCAAGCCGCCATCAGTCCCGGTGTCCGAGTACCCCTAACCCTGGCCACATCATATACCATCTGAGAAGAGATTATCAAGTGTTATTTTTTCAGATTTGAGGGGTAATGAGTCCATGAAGTCGGCTAAGGTGGCAAGTGGGGATAGTGGGGTGATTAGGGATATAAAAGTCTTTTTCCAAATGTCAAATGTGATTGTAGTATGAAAATTAATAGAATGGGAAAGGGGGAGAAGGAAGTCCTGTCATAATAGGAGAGAGCGTAAGGAGACAGATGACATCGCTTGTTCTATCCTGACCCATTGTTTTTCATCTGGGTCTCTAAACCAATGAATAGTTTGGGCTAGCTGTGCAGCTTGGTAATATTTGACTATGTCGGGCACAACCATACCTCCCAAATGCTTAGGAAGAGTGAACCTCTAATGATAATGTGTGCTCTACTTTTATGCCAAATAGTGATGGGCGAATCCTAAATTACTCGGAATCGCTTGACTCTAGCGAGTCCGAGCCCAGGACTCGCTACTCGTTGTGAGTCTAGCGAGTCCAATGTTAATGAATGGGGAAGCGAGTAATAGCGAGTAGTGTGAGATTTACAAATCGCAGATGTGTCTCGGAAGCTTCAGCCTGAAGCAATCCTAGTTGTGTCATTTATTTGCATTGCTAGTTTACTTTGTAAGTAATCGCTGACTCGCACAGATAAGATCCTGTCTTCTCTGTGTTCTGGCTGCCCCAGCTCCAGGGTCCTAGAGCCTGCCTGCTGCCTGATGTAGCAGAGCTGAGATTGTTCTCAGTCTGCTCATTCCCTGTGTACAGACATGAATGTCTGTGCACAGAGATGATGTAGCAGAGCTGAGATTGTTCTCAGTCTGCTCATTCCCTGTGTACAGACATGAATGTCTGTGCACAGAGATGATGTAGCAGAGCTGAGATTGTTCTCAGTCTGCTCATTCCCTGTGTACAGACATGAATGTCTATGCACAGAGATGATGTAGCAGAGCTGAGATTGTTCTCAGTCTGCTTATTCCCTGTGCATAGACATCTATATTTATGCACAGGGGATGTAGCAGAGAGGACATCGCGTTTTGGACTGCGTCGGACGGAAGAGGATTTTTTTAATTAAAGATGGAGTCCCTAATGGCTTTTTTTTTTATTTCTAATAAAAATTTTTCCTTGTGTTGTATTTTTTTTTAAAACAATTTAATAGAAATTCATGGCGGTCATGTCTAATATTGGCGTGACCGCCATAAATTTCGGGCTTAGGGCCAGCTGATAATACAAAGCTGGCCCTAACCTCTTTATTACCCAGCGTGCCACCGCTACCAGGGCCGCTGGAAGAGCGGGGTTCAGCGCCAGAGGATGGCGCTTCAATGAACGCGCCATCTTCTGGGGCGGCTGCGGGCTGCAATTTGCAGCGGGGGGTGCCCAGAAAGCTTGGGCATCCCTGCGCTGCAGATTCCAGCCCCCAGCTGCTTAGCTGTACCTGGCTAGACATAGAAATTGCGCGGAGCCCCACGCATTTTTTTTTAATTATTTCATGAAATTCTGAGATTCTGACTCTGAGACTCTGACTCTGAGACTCTGACTCTGAAATTCATGAAATAATTAAAAAAAATGCGTGGGGCTCCGCGCAATTTCTATGTCTAGCCAGGTACAGCTAAGCAGCTGGGGGCTGGAATCCGCAGCGCAGGGATGCCCAAGCTTTCTGGGTACCCCCCGCTGCAAATTGCAGCCCGCAGCCGCCCCAGAAGATGGCGCGTTCATTGAAGCGCCATCCTCTGGCGCTGAACCCCGCTCTTCCAGCGGCCCTGGTAGCGGTGCCACGCTGGGTAATAAAGAGGTTAGGGCCAGCTTTGTATTATCAGCTGACCCTAAGCCCGAAATTTATGGCGGTCACGCCAATATTAGACATGACCACCATGAATTTCTATTAAATTGTTTTAAAAAAAACACAACACAAGGAAAATTTTTTATTAGTAATAAAAAAAAAAGCCATTAGGGACTCCATCTTTAATTAAAAAAATCCTCTTCCGTCCGACGCAGTCCAAAACGCGATGTCCTCTCTGCTACATCCCCTGTGCATAAATATAGATGTCTATGCACAGGGAATAAGCAGACTGAGAACAATCTCAGCTCTGCTACATCATCTCTGTGCACAGACATTCATGTCTGTACACAGGGAATGAGCAGACTGAGAACAATCTCAGCTCTGCTACATCATCTCTGTGTACAGACATTCATGTCTGTACACAGGGAATGAGCAGACTGAGAACAATCTCAGCACTGCTACATCATCTCTGTGCACAGACATTCATGTCTGTACACAGGGAATGAGCAGACTGAGAACAATCTCAGCACTGCTACATCATCTCTGTGCACAGACATTCATGTCTGTACACAGGGAATGAGCAGACTGAGAACAATCTCAGCACTGCTACATCAGGCAGCAGGCGGGCTCTAGGACCCTGGAGCTGCACAGAGAAGACAGCTGGACTCGGCTCGCAAAGAAACAGCAGTTACTTTGCGAGTTTCCCTGCTATCACTGGCACAGTAGCCAGTGATTACTCGCGAGTCTAATGCAAACAATGGCAATCCTAGTTTTGTCAGCGTTTCTGACAAACCTAGGATTGATATTGATTTGCATTGGACTCGTGCGAGTAATCACTGGGAAACTCGCAGAGTACCGAGTCCTGCGAGTCCCTTACTACTCGCCGAGTAACGAGTCCTAGCGAGTAGATTCGCCCATCCCTAATGCCAAATATATTTGGAGAAGAGAGACTGAATTTTATTTAGGAATGAAAGTGGGATCGGGATGGGAAACATAATGAAAAGATAGAGGAAGTTTGGTAGGACAAGACTATTCAGTAAATTCTTTCTCCCCATCCAGGAGATAAAAAGATCTCTCCAAGAACTGATGCATTTTTGTGTGGAAGCTAAAATGGGTTTTAAATTTAAATTAAATAGATCATTATCAGATTTACCAATTTTTATCCCTAGGTATGTTATGTAATGTGAGGTCTATAAGAATGGAGAGGAGGATTTAAATCTTATCTCTACCCCTGCCAGGAGTCTCAAGCCCAGTGCCTCAGATTTACTCATGTTAATTTTAAAGTTGGATAAACTGATGTACCTGTCTAAAAGTCTTAATAGAGCAATCATACCTCTATGTGGTCGGGTCAGGAGGAGCAGGAGATCGTTAGCGAATGCTGGTCGTTTCCTCTTGGTCAAAGGCCTGTTAGCAGGTAGTGTGGTAACCATTTGCAGCTTATACGCACCAAATACACATCAATTCAAATGGCTACTTTCAGTTTTAAGAAAAATTAGGGGCTTTAGGGAAGGAGCTCTTATAATAGGAGGTGATCTTAATGTAGCCTTAGAACCTTTACTAGACACAATCACAGCAAGAAGTCCGATTTCTCGCAAAGATCTAAACAGAATAAGAAGTGAAATCCTCTCTCTAAACCTAATTGACCTATGGAGGTATTTTAATCCCCATTCACGTGACCACACCTTCTATTCAAAGCCTCATAACACACTTACCATCGTTTAGATTATATTTTTGTGCCTAGAGTTATGCTTCCAAACGGCAAGCCGTTGGAAATCTCCCCTCCACTTTCTCTGATCATTCAACAGTCTCAGCCGACCTGATTCTTTCCATACCATTCTCATACAGAAGGTCCTGGAGACTCAATGAATCTATTATAGATTCTCCTGCAAACAAAACACGAATATTAAAAATACTTTCCTCCTACGTTAATTTAAATTACTTGGGAGAGGTGTCTACCCCAACGTTTTAGGATGCCCATAAGGTAGTAGTCCGGGGAGAATTGATATGTATTACTTCCTTTATAAATAAGCAGAAAAATTAGAAATGTAATGACTTGTATACGGAGTAAGCCCCCCTGAAATCTCTTCACAAAAGATCGACAAATGATCCACAAAAGAGCGACAAACCCTGCTTGACGTAACGGCTAAAAGACAACAACAGCTAAAAAACCTTCTCAATTTACAATCGACTAAACTTTATGCATCATTCAAAAACCGCATCTATGCTCATGGCGGCAGAGTGTCTAAGCTGACCCTTTCTCTAATTCGGAAGTGTCAAGCCTGAACTTTTGTACATACAATAGCCACAGTCTCTGGCACAAAAACTCAAAACTACACTCAAATTGAAGAGGAATTTTTACAATATTATAAAAGCCTCTACCACATAAGACCCGATGAGTCTGAGGATCACTTAGCACAACGGAGACAGGCTACCATAACATTTTTAAATTCACTACACCTCCCTAAACTCTCCTCCTGCTTTCCTCCACTGCTCAGTGCTGACAGGAGGGCAGGGAAACGGTTAACGGGAATATTCCTTAACTGTAGGTATCGACACCAAGTGGTTTCCCCAGTGCTGGATCCAGCAGCGGGGACATTCTCCTGCCTCCCCCGTGGTCCCACTCCGTCGCTGCCCCCTCCCCACAGCCAGCCACAATACATTCGCACCATAAAGTGCACCACACACTTTCCTCCAGAATTTGGAGGGAAAAAAGTCTTATGGTGCGAAAATTCTTTTAAGTAGTTAGCATATCACAGAATCACAACAAGTTGCATACACCCATTTAGATAGTATATTGCTTAACATCTGTACTTTCTTTCAAAGGAAAAAAAAGAAAACAGCGTAAACTATATACAAATCATCTGGAAGTCAATATTCAATACAATACATATATACTATATATATAATATCCTGTCAGCTCTGTCTTCCCACATCAGCCGAAAAAGTAAATAAATGTCAGCGTATTATTGGGCAATGGTCTGAAACAAAGGAGGTGGAGTCCAGCAGGCATCCCAACACTCCTATTTTAGTAGATATTTGTGCATGAGATTGTTCCTATTGGAAAAGGAATGCTCACAAGCCTTGTGACCTGTGAGCTTCACTGTAATTTTTTGGACCGAGGAATGGGAAGTGTCCTTTCAATGAGAGGCAATGGTATTATTAGCAGCTAGCAAGATATGCATGATGATATATCTGTACTGTCTGGGGAGGTCTTCTATACCGACCAGGAGGAGCACCAAATGTGGGGTGAGTTGTACAGTACAGTCAGTCCTGTAACGGTTTGAATAAGGTCTTCAATTTGGTTCCAGACATTTCTGATAACTGTTCAACCCCAAAAAACATGTCTTAAGGTCCCCACATGTCCACACTCTCTCCAACAAAGGGGTGAGTTCTGTTCTCTAATCACATGTAATCTAGTAGGGGTAAGGTACCATCTGGTATGTAGCTTATAATAGGTCTCTATCAGGGATATACATGGGACAGATTTATTTATGTATTCTAAGATTTTGTGGATCTGTTCAGTGGATGTAGTAATATGCAATTAATTTTCCCACTTTTCAATGCACGATGACTTAATACAGGAATAATCTTGATTTATGTGGTTGTATATTGCGCCTGTTCTCCAAAAAAAACAGCTCCTCAGATACTGCAGCATCTGGACAACAGTCTTTGGTAACAAGAGATCTATATTGTGATTCTCACATAGCTCATGTATGCGTCACCATGTGTTAATTTTCGCGTCTCAGAGATGATATCTCCTTTGTAAATCTTGAAATGGAAGTTTCCTTATCAACAATATCTGATAAGTTCATGATTCCAGCCTTCTTCCAAGCTTCTATATTTAATCAAGTGGAGAGATGTCCCAAGACATCCAAAGGCATCCAGGACGGAGGTTCGGACGGGAAACCTTTATGTAATTTTTTAAGAAGTATTTTCCAAGAGTGGATGACCACCCGCACAACAACAGCTCTTGGCAGTCGTTTCTTTGAGTAGCAGAGATAAGAGGTCATCATTATGCCAAGTGGTTTTCCCCCCACCTGAGACCTCCTCCATGGACACCCAGGTTGGCATCTTACCAGTGCGCCACCAACCCTGGCTGAGTCTAGATGAGTTATGGTAGGCCATTAAATTAAGGAGACCTAGTCCCCCTTTCCCTCTTTCCTTCTCCATAGTGGATCTCGCAACTTTAGGCCTGCTGTTCTTCCATATGTATGATATCAATTGAGTATGTAGCTTTTGAAACCATTTTTTTTTACGTATTATCAAAGGAATTTTCCTGAAGACATGTCAAATTTTTGGCAGCACGCACATCTTATTTGAGCATATTCTTCCAAACCATGGAAGGTCCAGTTTAGACACATTTAAAATATCCGTTTGAACTGTGTCAAAGATATCAGCCGAATTTGTATCAATTATTGATGAAAGCGGGTTTGTAAGTAGAGATGAGCCGCCACCCCGGTGTTCGTGTTCGATTCGATTCGCCGAATCGACGGGGTGTTCGACGAATGTTCGTCGAATGCTCGACGAACACCGTCAAACATCCCGGAACACGAAAAAAACGGGCTTGTGGGGCTGTTTCACTTCCACAATGTATATACATACATTGTGGAAGTGAAATAAAGTCAAATAAAGTGTAAAAAATAAAAAAATAATGTATGCTCACCTGTCCGCGGTCCACCGAAGCCTTCGGTATGGTCCTGTGTCTTCCAGGACCTGTGGTGACGTCAGTTCTCGCGAGAACTCCGGTCACATGACCGGAGTTCCGCGAGAACGTGACGTCACCACAGGTCCTGGAAGACACAGGACCATACCGGAGGCTTCGGTGGACCGCGGACAGGTGAGCATACATTATTTTTTTATTTTTAACACTTTCTTTCATTTAGGTAATGTTTATTTTGGCTCAAAATGTGGCAGATGCAGTTTTCTGACCGCATCTGCCGCATTTTCGAACCAAAATCGAACATGTTCGATATTCGCCGAATTTGAACCAAATTGTTCGAATTCGGTGAATGACTCGAATAGCGCCAAAATCAACTCGAATTTGAGATTGGCGAACTATTCGAATCGAACATCGCTCATCTCTATTTGTAAGTTTGATTCCTAGGTATTTTAGGTCTTTTTCGCTCCAAGAAAGGCTACTTTCCATCTTCAGGGCATCGAGTGACTTTAAAACTAGGTTATAAGGTAAGACCTGGGTTTTTGTTAAATTCACTTTGTAATATGAAATGCTTGAAAATTCCCCCAAAGTACGAAGCAAATGACAAAAAGACAACAGTGGTCCAGTCAGTGTAAGTAGCACGTCATCTGCAAATAACGATTTTGAACTGTTGCTCTCCTACCTTCACCCTGTGGATTGAGGAGTTAGTACTAATTTTTTCGACCAGCGTCTCAAGAAAAAAATCAAATAATGTAGGAGAAAGTGGACTTCCCTGATGAGTTCCATTTGTCAGGGGAAACCTCACTGAAAGTATATTATTGGTTAAAACTCTATTTGAAGGGGCAGAGTTTAGAGATTTTGTGGATTCCAAAATCTGGCCCTCAAACCTGAACCTCTCAAACACTCCAAAAATGCCCCCAATGAACCCTATCGAATGCCTTCTTGGTGTCGAGAGAGATCTTGATAGCCACTGTGTTTGAGTTTTCAATATTGGAGATGATGTTGATTGCCCGTCTAGTGGCATCCGCGGCTCCCCTGCCAGGTATAAACCTCACTTTATATGTAAAAGTCTGGGAGTCACTTTTTGTAAACTGGTCGCTATAGTTATGGTAATAATCTTCAGATTTAAGTTAAGTAGGGAAATGAGTCTATAATTCCCAACAGTATCAGCATCTCCCTTCCCCTTATATATAACTGTGATAGTCGCCTCTTGCATTTCGTCAGAAAGCGAGCCAGAGCCAAAAGTAGTGGTGTTAGTAAGGCGACATGCGAAACAGTCCTTAAAGCTTTTATAGTTGGATAAACCGTCGGGACCCGGGAATTAAAAAATTTTTAGAACGTCTATAGTAGCCAGAATCTCATTACCTGTTTAAGGTGAGTACAAAATATCTAATTCCTCATTCGAGAGAGATAGGAATTGAATAGAGTTTAGAAAGGAATTAATTGCTTCTGAGGAGAGTAGAGTTTCCCCTGGATTGTTCTGCAAGTTACTGTATTTTTCCGGCGTATAAGATGACTAGGCGTATAAGACGACCCCAACCTTTCCAGTTAAAATATAGAATTTGGAATATACTCGCCGTATAAGACTACCCCAGTTCTACGGTATGATCCTCACTGTGACCCCCACACAGCCCTCCTTACAGTATAATAGACCCACATATAGAATAATGACCGCTACATCTCTCCACGCTGTATTATGACCTCCACACAGCCCTCAAATAGCCCTGCATAAAGTATAGAGGCTCCATCATACCCCTTCATGTATTATCATGCTCCCAAAGAGCCCTCTAAGTATTATAATGGCTTCCATATAGTATAATTGTCTCCATAAATTATAATGCATCATCATAGTGCTCCATATAGTATAATGCACTGCCGTAGTCCTCCATATATCATAATGCACTCCCCATAGTCCTCCTTATTGTATAATGCACCCCATAGTCCTCTATATAATATAATGCACCCCCACAGTTCTCCATATAGTATAATGCACCACCATAGTCCTCCACATACTATAAACACAGAGAGGGTAATGTGCCAGCGCTGGGGTAGGTGGGAAGGGTAGGTGACACAGAGAGGGGGACATGCAAGCTCCAGATTGGGGGGGGGGGGTTTAAGAGACACAGAGATGGGGATGTACCGGCATCAAGGGTAGGGGGGAGGTGACATGGAGATAGGGTCGTGCCAGTGGTGGTGGGGGAGTACATCCACAATCAACCCCCAATATTCCTCTGCAGCCTCCATCATCTCCAATATCCCTCTGTAGCCACACACAGTCAGGCATGCACACACAGTCAGACACACACACAGTCAGACATACACACAGTGCCACTGCGGTGTCACCGGAGCCTGCCAGAGCTTACCGCTGCCACCGCCGCTGTATGTAGATGGGCGCCGTAGATGTACGATGGTAAACCATCAGCTAATCAGGAGGCTGCTGGTGTCTGACTGGCCCTGAATTACCGTGCATCTATGCTGAGAGGAGCAGTTACCTTCCTATAGGAGATGTACTGTAATGCCGCCGCCAATCACGCCAGCAGCCGCTTGATTGGCTGATGGCTTATTATCGTACATCTAGTTGCCCGGTGGCTATGTACACACCAGGTGACATCAAGAAGCGGCGGCAGTGGGCAGCGGGAAGCTCTGGATGACATGGACGAGCAAGTGAGCAGAGGCAGGTGAGCATCACTTTTTCTTTGCCTGCCACATCTCATTTTGGGGGGCCAGGGGCGCCTTATATTAAGCACGGTGGGCCCCCTGAAGATGCCAGCATTTATTTTTTCCAGTAGGTGGCGCCCTGTACCCTGCGTAATAAGATGACCCCCGACTTTGGAGAAGATTTTTAGGGGTTAAAAAAGTCGTTTCATACGCCGGAATATACGGTATATACTTTTGCATATTACTGCTTAAAACGGCAGAGATGTCCTTTGGATTTTTGCATGTCGTGCCATTGCTGTTTTTTATTTGAAGTACTCTAGTCCTGGTTCTAATGGCCTTAAATCTGTTTGCAAACAATTTCGTGGGCTTATCATTACAATAGTAAAATTTAGCTTAGTGAGCCGAATCATTTTATTGTAGTCTGATGCTAAAAGAGAGCGTAAAGCTATTCTTAGGCTTAGGATTTCTCTATGAACATCTACCGTAGGGGATAACTTTTTCTTTATTTTTTATCTTCTACGGTTTTATTTGTTTTAAAAAGCCGAGTCGGCAGTTAGATTTTTTCAGTTTTT
>JARQOC010000005.1:441616463-441634190 GCA_033576535.1 Allobates femoralis | reverse complement strand
TACCAATGTGGAGGACTATCTACTTATATAATCCGCAGTTGGGAATTCGGGCACTGTAGCCGAATCCCAACATGCTTTGCGGGACTGCGAGTGATGACGCGCAGCGTCATCACGAGCCGCAGACCCGCACTACTGTAAAAAAAAAGTTAATGCTCACCTCTCCCCGAGCCCCCGCCGTCTCCTGCCGTCTTCCTCCAAGCTTCCGGTGGCTGCCGCAGGCTCCGAGTGTCTGCAGAGCTCTTCTACTGCAGTTCAAGGACCTGTGGTGATGTCACAGTCACGTGACACCAGGTTACTCCATGGTAACCTGGTGTCACGTGACTGTGACATCACCGCAGGTCCTTGAACTGCAGTAGAAGAGCTCTGCAGACACTCGGAGCCTGCGGCAGCCACCGGAAGCTTGGAGGAAGACGGCAGGAGACGGCGGGGGCTCGGGGAGAGGTGAGCATTAACTTTTTTTTTTTTTTTTAACCCCTGCCTTCCTGTTTGGAGACCTTTTACTGTACTGAGCATGCTCAGTACAGTAAATGTCTCCTCCAGCCTCACAGCCTCCCCATCCTCACTGCCTCCTCCAGCCTCAGTCTCCTCCAGCCTCACAGTCTCCTCCATCCTCACAGCCTCCCCATCCTCACAGCCTCCTACAGCCTCCTACAGCCTCACAGCCTGCCCATCCTCACAGCTTCCTACAGCCTCACACCCTCCTCCAGCCTCACAGCCTCCCCATCCTCACAGCCTCCTCCAGCCTCACAGCCTCACAGCCTCCTCCAGCCTCACAGCCTCCCCATCCTCACAGCCTCCTCCAGCCTCACACCCTCCTCCTGCCTCACAGCCTCCTCCAGCCTCACAGCCTCCCCATCCTCACTGCCTCCTCCAGCCTCACAGTCTCCTCCAGCTTCACATCCTCCTCCAGCCTCACAGCCTCCCCATCCTCACAGCCTCCTCCAGCCTCACAGCCTCCTCCAGCCTCACAGCCTCCCCATCCTCACAGCCTCCTCCAGCCTCACACCCTCCTCCAGCCTCACAGCCTCCTCCAGCCTCACAGCCTCCTCCAGCCTCACAGCCTCCCCATCCTCACTGCCTCCTCCAGCCTCACAGTCTCCTCCAGCCTCACATCCTCCTCCAGCCTCACAGCCTCCCCATCCTCACAGCCTCCTCCAGCCTCACAGCCTCCCCATCCTCACAGCCTCCTCCAGCCTCACAGCCTCCTCCAGCCTCACAGCCTCCCCATCCTCACAGCCTCCTACAGCCTCCTCCAGCCTCACAACCTGCCCATCCTCACAGCCTCCTACAGCCTCACACCCTCCTCCAGACTCACAGCCTCCCCATCCTCACAGCCTCCTCCAGCCTCACAGCCTCACAGCCTCCTCCAGCCTCACAGCCTCCCCATCCTCACAGCCTCCTCCAGCCTCACACCCTCCTCCTGCCTCACAGCCTCCTCCAGCCTCACAGCCTCCCCATCCTCACTGCCTCCTCCAGCCTCACAGTCTCCTCCAGCTTCACATCCTCCTCCAGCCTCACAGCCTCCCCATCCTCACAGCCTCCTCCAGCCTCACAGCCTCCTCCAGCCTCACAGCCTCCCCATCCTCACAGCCTCCTCCAGCCTCACACCCTCCTCCAGCCTCACAGCCTCCTCCAGCCTCACAGCCTCCTCCAGCCTCACAGCCTCCCCATCCTCACTGCCTCCTCCAGCCTCACAGTCTCCTCCAGCCTCACATCCTCCTCCAGCCTCACAGCCTCCCATCCTCACAGCCTCCTCCAGCCTCACAGCCTCCCCATCCTCACAGCCTCCTCCAGCCTCACAGCCTCCTCCAGCCTCACAGCCTCCCCATCCTCACAGCCTCCTCCAGCCTCACAGCCTCCTCCAGCCTCACATCCTCCTCCAGTCTCACAGCCTCCTCCAGCCTCACAGCCTGCTCCAGCCTCACAGCTCCCCATCCTCACAGCCTCCTCCAGCCTCACAGCCTCCTCCAGCCTCACAGCCTCCCCATCCTCACAGCCTCCTCCAGCCTCACATCCTCCTCCAGCCTCACAGCCTCCTCCAGCCTCACAGCCTCCTCCAGCCTCACAGCCCTCCCCATCCTCCAGCTCCTCCAGCCTCACCAGCCTCCACCTCCCACTCACAGCCTCCTCCAGCCTCACACGCCTCCTCCAGCCTTACAGCCTCCCCATCCTCACAGCCTCCTCCAGCCTCACATCCTCCTCCAGCCTCACATCCTCCTCCAGCCTCACTGCCTCCTCCAGCCTCACAGCCTCCCCATCCTCACAGCCTCCTCCAGCCTCACAGCCTCTTCCAGCCTCACTGCCTCTTCCAGCCTCACTGCCTCCTCCAGCCTCACAGCCTCCCATCCTCACAGCCTCCTCCAGCCTCACATCCTCCTCCAGCCTCACAGCCTCCTCCAGCCTCACAACCTCCTCCAGCCTCACAGCCTCCCCATCCTCACAGCCTCCTCCAGCCTCACAGCCTCCTCCAGCCTCACAGCCTCCCCATCCTCACTGCCTCCTCCAGCCTCACAGTCTCCTCCAGCCTCACATCCTCCTCCAGCCTCATAGCCTCCCCATCCTCACAGCTTCCTCCAGCCTCATAGCCTCTCCAGCCTCACAGCCTTCCATCCTCACAGCCTCCTCCAGCCTCACAGCCTCCTCCAGCCTCACAGCCTCCCCATCCTCACAGCCTCCTACAGCCTCACAGCCTCCTGCAGCCTCACAGACTCCCCATCCTCACTGCCTCCTCCAGCCTCACATCCTTTTCCAGCCTCACAACCTCCCCATCCTCACAGCCTCCTCCAGCCTCACAGCCTCCTCCAGCCTCTCACCCTCCTCCATCCTCAGCCGCACTACCTGACACCGCTGCCATCCTGCCAACCGTCGGCCCTGCACCATCGCCACCGCCCTCGCGCCCTCCGCGAGGTCCATGCTGCCCGGATGCCGCCGGACCCTTCCGCCCCTCGCCACTCTCTCACCGCTGGGCTCTCAATGTCGCCATGCTGGTGGAGTAGCGGTCTACGGGCTGTGGCCGGGTACCGGGAGCCAGGGACGTCGTCCTGTGGCCGCCAACAGCCAATGGGAGTGAGCGGACCGTGTCAGCCTGCAAAGCCTGACACGCCCCGCTCACTCCCATTGCCTGCCCCTGCAAGCGGATTGGGCGCTGTGTTGTACACACAGGACGCCCATCCCATTGCCCAGGACTTGGCGTCCTAGACCAATCGGATGACCCTCCTGTCTTTACCACACACCGCCCAATCCGCTCCTTCCGCTCAGGTCACATGTGTGACCTGAGGGCAAGAACTGATCCCTCTCTGCATCACCCAACCCGCCGCAGAGGACAATGCCGTGTGACTGGGGCTGCGATCAGCCCCAGCACGCAGCCACGTCCTGCCGCCGAGCGGTGATGTCACCCCTCCAGCCGCATCTCTCCTCACCCCTCCAGCCAGACCTCTCCTCACCCCTCCATCTGGACCTCTCCTCACCACTCCAGCCTCTGCTCTCCTCCCCCCTCCAGCCTCTGCTCCCCTCACTCCTCCAGCCTCCCGCCACATCATACTCTGCTATCCACAGAGCCCCCTCTATACTCTGACACCCACAGAGCCGCCTGTATACTCTCCTACCCACACAGCCGCCTGTATACTCTGCTACCCACAGAGCTGCCTCTATACTCTGCTACCCACAGAGCCGCCTCTATACTCTGCTACCCACAGAGCCGCCTGTATACTCTCCTACCCACAGACTCGCCTGTATTCTCTGCTACCCACAGAGCCGTTTCTATATTCTGCTACCCACACAGCCGCCTCTATACTCTGCTACCCACAGAGCCTTCTCTATACTCTGCTACACACAGAGCCGCCTGTATAATCTGCTAACCACAAACCCGCCTGTATACTCTGCTACCCACAGAGCCGCCTGTATACTTTTCTACCCAGAGAGCCGCCTGTATAATCTGCTACCCTCAGAGCAGTCTGTATACTCTGCTACCCACAGACCCGCCTGTATAGTCTGCTACCCACAGAGCCCCATATATACTCTGCTAGCCACTCACCCGCCTGTATACACACAATTCATTTCACCGCGCTCCCGATGCAATTGCATCGGGCCTTTTTACTAGTTCCTATAATAAATGCCAGTTTCTGGCATCCGGCCACTGTGCCACTATTCCGGCATGCACTGCGGCCGGATGCCAGTGCCGCGAGCGATGGCGCACATGCACCATCGCGAGCCGCAATTACCGCTGCCGCCAGTGATGACGGCTCCGCCACACTGCTGCAGTACCCGCACACCTCCCTCAGCCTCCACCCACTCCTCGCCCAGCCCCGCTGTCATGCTCTGACAGCCCCGAAGCCGCAGGGAGATGAGCAACGAGCGGGGCACTCATCTCCCGCCGGCACAGAGCTGCAGTGACCCGGGGCCTCACAGGACACACAGGGGGCCACACAGGACACACAGGGGCCCTCACAGCACACATAGGGGGGGGCCACACAAGACAGACAGGAGGCCACACAGGACAGACAGGGGGCCACACAGGGGGCCTCACAGGACACACAGGGGGCCACACAGGACAGACAGGGGGCCACACAGGACAGACAGGGGGCCACAACAGAACACACAGGGGGCCTCACAGCACACACAGGGGGCCACACAAGACAGACAGGGGACCACACAGGGGGCCTTACAGGACACACAGGCGGCCTCATAGGACACACGGGGGCCTCACATTAAACACAGGGGGCCTCACAGCACACACAGGGGGCCACACAGCACACACAGGGGGCCACACAGGACACACAGGGGCCTCACAACACACAGGGGGCCACACAAGACGGACAAGAGGCCACACAGGACAGACAGGGGGCCTGACAGGACACACAGGGGGCCTCACAGGACACACAGGGGCCTCACATGACACACAGGAGGCCTCACAGCACACACAGGGGGCCACACAGCACACACAGGGGCCACACAGCACACACAGGGGGCCACACAGGACACACAGGGGGCCGTACAGGACACACAGGGGGCCTCACAGGAAACACAGGGGGCCACACAGGACACACAGGGGGCCTCACTACACACAGGGGGCCACACAAGACAGACAGGAGGCCACACAGGACAGACAGGGGGCCTCACAGGACACACAGGGGGTCTCACAGGACAGACAGGGGGCCACACAGGACACACAGGGGGCCACACAGGACACACAGGGGGCCACGCAGGACACACACGGGGCTTTACAGGACACACAGGGGGCCTCACAGGACACACAGGGGGCCTCACAGGACACACAGGGGGCCACGCAGGAAACACAGGGGGCCACGCAGGACACACACCGGGCCACGCAGGACACACAGGGGGCCACGCTGGACACACAGAGGGCCACGCTGGACACATAGGGGGCAAGACAGGACACACAGGGGGCCATGCAGGACACACAGGGGCCCACACAGGACAGATGGGGGCCCTCACAGGACAGACAGGGGCCCACACAGGACAGACAGGGGACCACACAGGACAGACAGGGGCCCACGCAGGACAGACAGGGGGCCACACAGGACAGACAGGGTGCCACACAGGACAAACAGGGGGCCACACATGACAGGGACACACAAGACAAGACAGGGTTACACAGGACAGGGCACACAGGATGGGGACACAGGGGCACACAGGACAGAGGGACACAGAACAAGAGCAGAGGACGGGGACACAAGGCAGAGGACAGTGAGACCCTGGGCCAAAGGACAGCGGGACACTGGGCCACAGGACAGCGGCACACAGGGCCAGAGGACAGCAGTACACAGGACCAGAGGACAGGGCCAGAGAACACCGGCACACAGGGGCAGAGGACTGGGGAACACAGGGGAAGAGGACAGGGAGACACAGGGCCAGAGGATAAGGGCACACAGGGCTAGAGGATAAGGGGAAACAGGGCCAGAGGACAGGGGGACACAGGGCCAGAGGACAGGGGGACACAGGGCCAGAGGACAGGGTGAGACAGCTAACCACTCAGCCACTCTATACAGTCCTAACCACTGACCCACCATGTACACTGCTCTCCACTGAGCCACCATATACTGTGCTAACCACTGACCCACCATGTACAGTGCTATCCACTCAGCCACCATATACTGTCCTAATCACTGAGCCACCATATACAGTGCTGACCACTGATCCACCATATACTGTGCTAACCACTGAGCCACCACACAGTGCTAAGCACTGACCCACCATATACTGTCCTAACCACTGAGACATGATATACTGTGCTAACCACTTAACCACTCTATACAGTGCTAACCACTGACCCACCGTATACAGTGCTAACCACTGAGCCACTGTATACAGTGCTAACCACTGAGCCACCGTATACACTGCTAACCACTGAGCCACTGAGCCACCGTATACAGGTACACCGAGGACCTTTCCATCTGGCCAATCAGGTGGCCGCAAGCGATCACGTCATTGTGACATGGCGGCAACTGATTGGCCAGATCTCTCCCAGCCATCTGATTGGCTGGGAGAGTGAAAGGTCCTTTAACAGGAATAGATGTCCATCGGCCGGTCCCGGTGCAGCCGTCGGTTAAGGTGAGTATCGGATTTTTTTATATTGTAACCACTTTTCATCTCTTTTACAGGACTTTTGCAGTATATCTATTGATACACTGCAAAAGTACTCGGAATCGCTATACTCGCAACAAGTAGCGAGTACCGAGACCTACTCGTTGCGGGTATAGCGATTCCGAATAGTACAGTACTCGCTCATCCCTATTCATGAATGTTCACTGCATTGACCGGCAACAGCCAATCACAGATGCTCACACTCTGTGAGAGCTTCTGTGTTTTGCTGTTGCAGTCAAACTGTATTTCCACAATCTGGACAGTGATTGTGCTTGGTTGCTTGATTGCCATACAGATTGAAAGCGATTCATAAACCTTCCACAAGATGCCCACACTATACAGTGTGTGAAGCAGACACTTATTCATTATCAGTCAGATCCATCTTCATAGTGAATATGGATATAATAATAAAGGGGGCATGGCCTTCACTGCTTTCTACAGCTGGTGAGAAAACAATGTATCGGTTTAGGCTGAGCTAACAGAAAAGTTGGTAAGCAATGTCAGAAGATCAGGGAGAGTGCAAACTCATCATCTGTGTCCACAGAGTTCACTCTCATCTCTGTCAAGATCTTCTCTGCTATCACATTTCACAGCTGCTCTCAGAAGCAGCATAAGTGGACAGTCAGACAGAGGCTCTCAGAACTTGACAAGGCCCTGGATGAGGTTGGAGGTGCGGTGGGGGAGCTGAGCGGCAGCGGCAGTGTTGATGAAGCAGTCAGAGCGTAAAGGTGGTTGTTGAGAAAATGTACAAAGACATGGTGGAACAGGGCGTTTCTGGATAAGTACATTGAACGAGATATGGTACCAAGGGGGCTACGAGTACAAGTTTTTCCCTCGTTCCCTATAGAAGATAATACTTTCAGAACGGAATGGGAAGATTTTGCAAGTAAATGTTCAAAAGGGCTTCTAGGCCTCCTGGTTGATTTGAATACAGCATCAATTGAAGTCATGGGGGGGGAGATGGATACGTCGTTACGCCAGATTAAAGATCAGATGACTAGCGATGCCTTAACCAAGTTTAATTCTCAGAATGAGACAGATCTGAAGCGATTGGAGAAGGAGATCAAGGGCTTTAAAATTAAAAAATTTCAGGGGGATCAAACGGATTATAGTACTGGTAGAGTATATAAATGGAAGATGGGTGGGAAACAAAGACCTAATCAGGCACCCAAAGGGAAACCAAAGTATACCCCATGCCCAAAACCACAGCCATGGACGGAACCGACAAATTCCTACTCCCAATAGTCCTGAAGAATCAGATGTAGAATCCCTACCAGGTGCAGGCATACTAACTCGCTTTAGAGCTCGTCATCAATCTGAGACAAGTGCATCTGGCTGGGCGTTGCAGGTGATTAACTTGTCACATCATTCCCTCTCTGTGGCTCAGGTCGAGGTGTTATCTCTGGGGTTATCCTTCTCACCCACGAACAATTTTCATTATTTTACAGCTTTGAAAGACGTTCAGCTTTTCGCACGAAATATCATTTTTAAAAAGCTACTTGGCAAAAATTAAAAACAACCAGCAGAATTGGATCGTGGGGAGAGGGAGGCTCTAGAGAACCTGGAAGATCTGGCTAATGAGATGGAGCCAACACAATCAGGTAGGTTTCCACCCTCTGTCTTTCCCAGATCTACGAAGTTCCCACCCTTGTCTATATGTCCAGCAGTTGAGATCTTCACAAACTTGGTAATCGAGGATTTCAAACGACTGCCAATAAGATCAAGATCTCACAATTTAACACATAGACAACGTTGTGCACTGTCAGACTTGGAAAAACTAACGGATGTCACTATCAAGCCGGCAGACAAGGGTGGGAACATTGTGATATGGCCGATAGACCAATACGAAAGAGAAGTTTTTCGCCAATTACGGGATAAGGATACGTACCGTAAACTGGCCTGTAACCCTGTGGCCTCTTTCTCGAATCAACTTCAGGCCATCCTCGGCTGTGCATGCGATGCAGGTATTATACCAAAAAAAGTGGTGGAGGGACTCACAGTCAGATACCCAAAGTTACCAACTTTATACCTTTTGCCGAAAATCCAAAAAGATGCTGTCACTCCGCCGGGACGTTCGATCGTCTCCGGCATAGGGGGGGTTATGTAATCCAGTATGTAAATTTATTGATTATTATTTGAGACCTTTGGTTGAATCTCTACCCTCTTATGTCCGTGACACGACGGACGTCTTGATGCGGATTGACTGCATCTCTGTCGATGCAGGTACTAGACTGGTTACAGCTGACGTTGAGTCTCTTTACACTTGTATACGGCACGAGGATGGTCTGAGGGCAGTTAAATTTTTCTTACAGGCGAGTGGAAGGGATGGCGCAACATGTGAGCTTATCCTCGAGCTGCTCTACTTCATCTTGACCCACAATTTTTTCATCTTTAAGGATAACTATTACCTACAGACGCGCGGCACTGCCATGGGCACGGCCTGCGCGCCCTCGTACACAAACCTCTTTCTGGGTTTCTAGGAGAGGGTCTCCCTTGCGACGGGGGCAGGCTGGCCGATGCCCATGTGCAGTGCTGGTTTAGATACATTGATGATTTGTTTATCCTGTGGCAAGGTGAGGTTGAGCAGCTTGATGAGTTCATGGGGCGACTTGCATTGAATGAGTTTAACATCAGGTTGACCTATAAATCTGATGTTTGCAGAATTGACTTCCTGGACGTCTTCCTGGACGTCTGCGTGGAGGTCGGAGTTAACAGCACCATTCAGACGGATGTTTTCAGGAAGTTAATTCTCTTCTGCACGCAACGTCGTCCCATGATCGCTCAACTGTTCATGCGATTCCAACCGGGCACTTTCTCCACATGCGACGTATGTGTTCGTCTAATGAGTTATTTGAGAAACAGGCCCAGGACCTGAGAGAACGTTTTCGAGAAAGAGGCTACAGCGGCAGGTCAGTGAAACGGGCATACCTGTGAGCTAAGAATACCTCGCTAGACAACCTACTCTATGGACAAAAAAGTAAGGATACGGGGGGGAGTGAGGTCCAACCCATTAGATTCATATCTACATTTAATCATGGGTGGGACAGGATACGAGAGATTCTTAGTAGGCATTGGCCGATACTCCTATCCGATCCGTTTCTGAAAGGATCTCTGTCAGGTCTCAATGCCCTCTAAGGGGATGCTTCCCCTGTGGTTACTGTGTGACCTGCACAAATGTTCAACTCATTGCAACCTTCTCCTCCTCCGATGGCTCCCGAACCTATGAGATTCAGCAATATATATCCTGTGGGACAAGCCACGTGGTGTATTACGCCACATGTGCTTGCCCATGGATATACGTTGGAAGGACAAGTAGGGAGTTTTGGAGGAGGGTGAGGGAGCATGTGAATGGCATTTCTGAGGCCCCCGCAGTGAAAGACAATTCCACGCTCAAAATGTTACCATGACATTTCCTCGTGCATCATAATAGTGACCCATCTTCCCTGCTCTTTCGTAGGATTGATATGGTACATGGTGGCATCAGGGGTGGTGACGTTCGTAAGACACTATCTCAACGTGAAATTAGGTTGATTGTGGCACTCAACACAATGTCACCACATAGACTAAATGAAAATGTAAGCTTTGTGCCCTTCCTCTGACTGCTGCCACTCGATGACGTCGGACTCTTTGCACCTTGGTTTAATTCTGTGTTAGATTTACTAACGTGATTTTTAATAAACTTTTTTCTATAGATTTTCTAGGTCCTGTCCTCCGGATGCGGGATAAAGATGCCCTCTGCATGTTCGTTTTTTTGTCTGATGTGGCCTCTCAGAATTGACGTTTGTTCGGTCTCCATTTTTGATTTCCTATATGCACTGTGGATGCCAAAGATCATATGGAAGTAAAAAGCACTATGGAGAAGTGGACTACTGTGCTATATCTGTAACCCTATATGGGTACAGAAACTGGATTGACACTTTGTATACATATTACTGTGGACTAGATGCTATTGATTATATATTCTGATGGAGCACTGTTTGGTGTTTCTTTGTATGGATATCAACAATTCTCAGTACATTATGGGCCACCTGATGGGTTAATATGCTGATGCGGTGTGCCGTGGCTTGACAGTCGCAACCTGGCCTGGTCCCCCACCCCCTAGTGTCAGCGTTTATGGGACGGCGTGTGAGCGATTGCCATGGTTACGCATCCTGGATGTCACCCGTGCGTCTGATGCATGATGCGGTGGGCAGTTCTGGATCACGCAGGCGCCGCAACGTGTCTTCCGGTCACGTGACAGCACGGCAGTACGTAACTTCCGGTGACGCGAACATGCGGGAGGCACATAAAAACCAGCGGTGGAGGGACCATTGATATCCCCTGATGAAGTGACCCAGGTGGACGCAGGGTCACGAAACGTGTTGGGGCTCCTTGTTTGGCGTCACCCCCTCTCTGTGTGCTCCTAGACTGATGGCTGATGATGGTATGTTAATCATGAATTAGGTTCTTGACCACACTGAGTACTGTAAATTAGGCAGTTTGGAACTCCTGATTATCACTGCATCTGACTTCTCCTGAAGGTTTTTTAACTAGTTGAGAAATTCTATTGGGCATAGTGGCAATGCACTGAGTCACCTTAGACGGTTATTTTACAACCCTATATGAATTTTTTCCATATCTGAATTTACTCTGTAACAGTATAGAACTATTTTGAGGGTTAATTTGTTTGGAGGTTGATATGGTCTGGGTCAATTTATGCAACCTACGTTTATCAGCTAGTTACTTTTGCACTCTAGTGGATAGTATCCTGTACTTACTTTTATAAGGAGATTGATCCTTGTATTATATGATACTGGGATAGACATTCCCACTGGATGTGCTGAAAATCTATCTTAAAGAGACATTGTCCTATTAGTGTCCTAAGTTTTCCTATGAGAATTTATCGGATGTGCGATATCATGAGTCTTTATGCAATAGTAACGAGTATACTGGCCAAGTCCTATAGATATAATGATAATTGCATGCCGGGTCAGTCTTTGTAGCACTTTACACCACATCCTTGTTCTGTGCTTCTTATTGAAGAATGAAAAACTAAAATAGACTGCTCCTCCCTCTCGGTCCTCCTCCCCGGAACTTGCCTGGCTGGTAGAGCTTTCTTTCTCACATTTCTCTACGATCAGGTTGGGCTCCTCAGGTTTTCCAGTTCGGCGGCCTCCTCTTCTTCAGGCTCTACGCTCGCTGGATCCACAGGTTTGATTCTCAAGCCGCCCCCTTGGTTGTTTGATGGCAAGGGGGGCGGGGAGATAATTTGGCACCTCTTGCAAGGTCCTACTGTATTATGAGGCCGAGGCACGCCGATGGGCCAGCATATAGTCTTTTACATATTCAGGCCCGACTTCCAGAGAAGTTTAGTGGATTAGTCCTTCCAGCCTTTTCGGAGTCCGCCACTGCACTTCGTCAATCCTTGGCAGAGCGAAGGGACGGAGCTTATCTTTGCGCTCTTTTTGCTGCGCAGCCGCGATGCTCTTCCTGCTCTGTGGTGCAGTAATGGCGGCCCGATTTTACAGTTCACAAAATAGTCAATAAAGTCTATTTTAAGCACACAGTACCCGGTTTTACCAGGCACGGGATCTTGTTCATGACGCCACTTTGAGTCGGTCGACAGGGTAGGGGTACTCGGATACTGAGACAGGGGGTTGCTTCGATGGGGGAATCACCGCTGGTCAGTTTCCGGTTCCGTGCCCTGGATCCTCAATGGCGGGGATGGTGGGGGGGATGATGATGATGGATGAATTGATATCGTGACGCCACCTGTGGTACCTGGTAATGTGGATACTAGCGCTGCGGCCAGCCGCTGAGGTGATGGAGGTGCAGCTCATAGTAGTACAGCTCCCCACAGGTGGAGCTTTACCTCAGGGCAGCGGGGATGGATGAGGGGAGTCGTAGTTCTTACCCTTCTGATGATGCTGAGGCCCTCTGGACACCGGAGAAAGGAGCACAGACACCGATTCAACTCAAACATCACTTTACTGGTACCGGGTAGATGATACAGTACACAGTCACAGTCTGATTGAACGGGGAAGTAGCCCCATATTGTAGGGGGATCCCGTAGAGTCTGTTGATTGTCCCTTTTAATGAGTTTCAGGGTCTGTGTCCCTCCTTACTCTCTTTAACCACTCTGCAGAGCTCCTATGCCAGTCCACTGGTCTGTTACAATTGAGTATCTTCGGTTCCTTACCGGTACGGACAGGAGCGACGACATACAAATCCTCCTGCCACTGGAATAGGACTGAGGTTGAGGTACAGTCTGTGGTGCTATGGCTCCCTTCTATCAGTCCCACAGCTTGTCGGTTCGCTAACCAGGGATACACCACTGGTTGCCTTGACTCCGCTTATGCTAGTGTCGACCCCGGACATCCCCAGCTGGCTCCAACTAGGCCTGGTTCGTCCCCTCCGATTCCCGGGTCACCTTTCTCTAAGAGGCGCCCTGCAGGTCAGGAACGCTGTCAGGCACATCCTCTCTGGCTGCTTTCCCGCAATGTCTGACTAAAATTAGCTCAACTGTCACTAAAGTCTCCCACTCTACTCTAAGCTCCACCCCTGGACCTACTGAATATACGGTCCCTATGCTACGGGGGGCTAGTGTATGGGTGCTTAGGACAGACTCTCCAAGGAAACCTCAAATCCATAACTACGGAGGCACTACACCGTCTGTTTGGGGTGCAGTACCTCCCTGTTACGCCTAGCCATAGGGGCGCCACACACCCGTGTCCGCGAGTGTTAAAACCAAACCGGGTTTCAGTTGAAATTTTATTAACACTTTAACCGGGTAACGTTTAATTCAAACCAATAACAATAGCCTAGCCATAGGGGCACCACATATATAAATACTGTTTACGCCCTTCCTGTTTTCTCTTAAATGTTTCAGATGATCAAACTATTTAAAATATTAGACAAAGATAACACAAGTAAACAAGTAAATACAAAGTGAATTTTATAAATTGAAGTCTTTATTTTTAAAAGAAAAAGAAATCCAAAGTTACTCTGCACTGTGTGAAGTAATTTAATCCAAAATCTAGTACAACTGCAATCAAGCATTTACAATAACTAGCAATGAGTCTTTTACAACGCTCTGGAGGAATTTTGGTCCACTCATCTTTGCAGAATTGTTCTAATTCAGCAACATTGGAGGGTTTCCGAGAATGAACCACTTTTTTAATTTCATGCCATAGCATCTCAGCTGGATTAAGATCAGGACTTTGATTAGACTGCTCAAATGTCTTAATGTTGTTTTTCTTAAGCCATGCAGAGGTGAACCGGCTGGTGTGTGTTGAATCATTGTTTGCAGCAGAACTATCACCACCGTATTTTACTGTTGGTATGATTTTCCTTTTCTGAAATTATGTGTTACTTTTACGCCAGATGTAAGGGGACATACACCTTCAGAAAGTTCAACTTTTGTCCCATCAGTCCCCAGATTATTTTCCCAAAAGTCTTGGGGATCATCAAGATGTTTTCTGGAAAAACTGAGATGTATGTGACTCATAGAAGCTGTACTGTGATCTAGAATTAGCTATCAACTACAGGGATTAACAATGTGAAAAGGAGACAGAAAGTACTCCCAGACAGGAGTGCTGGGAAAGGGGAGTGATGTCCATGACAACCAGGTGAGAAAGTCTGTGAGGGAGACATGGAGAACAGACAAGCTGTATAAACCAGTTTTTGCTGAGAAACGATTGCTGTAAATAAGGAAGCTCAGGTCAGATAAGACTCTGTATTACCTCAGACAGCAGTAAGAGGGAAAGCAACTTATTCCTTCCCACCTGCCTTCATTGTATGAGGCAAGTACAGTCTGCATAGCTCTGGACAAAGTGTGAAGAGGACTGATCTGTGAGGAGAAATGCTTTGTATGGAGACTGTCATAGATATTGATGAGATATCATATGAAGAAATGAAAGAATGTATTGGAAATAAGTTGAATAAAACCCCATTAATCAACCCCACTTCTGAAGTATGTGATAACTGTGCCTGAAGATCCTGCCTCCCCTCTACTCTACAGAAGGATAATGGTCGCCCTGTCTAACATTTCCCTGGGATTCCAGAAGAATTCAAGCTAAATTTAAGCCTTCATATACTGAGGGTCGTACATACAACATGAACCTCTACACCATGTTCCAAATTATTATGCAAATTGGTTTTAAGTGTCATAGTTTTTTTTTTTAATTTTTGAAACCCATTCGTGGTATTGTGTCTCAGGGTTCTTTGGATCACTGAAATCAATCTGAGATACCTGTGATAATTAGTTTGGCAGGTGAGCCCAATAAAAGGAAAACTGAGTGTTCCACAATATTAAGCAGGCCACAGTTTTCAAGTAACATGGGAGAGAAAAAGGATCTCTCTACTGCTGAAAAGCAACAAATAGTGCAATGCCTTGGACAAAGGATGAAAACATTAGATATTGCATGAAAAATAAGCGTGATCATCGTACTGTGAAGAGATTTGTGGTTGATTCTGAGCACGGACATGTTAGTGCAGATAAAGGTAGAATGAGGAAGGTTTCTGCCAGACAAGTTCATCGGATTGAGAGAGCAGCTGCTAAAAAGGCCTTACAAACCAGAAACAGATATTTGAAGCTGCTGGTACTTCTGGAGTCCCTCGAACCTCAAGGTGTAGGATCCTTCAAAGGCTTGCTGTGGTGCATAAACTTACTATTCGGCCACCCCTAAACAGTGCTTACAAGCAGACATGGTTGAAGTGGGCCCAGACATACATGAAGACTAATTTTCAAACAGTCTTGTTTACTGATGAGTGCTGAGCAACCCTGGATGGTCCAGATGGATGGAGTAGTGGATGGTTGGTGATTGCCACCATGTCCCAACAAGGCTGTGACATCAGCAAGGAGGTGGAGGAGTCATATTTTGGGCCAGAATCATTGGGAAACAGCCGGTAGGCCGCTTTAAGGTTCCTGAAGGTGGGAAAATGATCTCTGCGAAGTATATAGAGTTTCTGACTGAGAACTTTCTTCCATGGTACAAAAAGCAAAAATGTGTCTTCAGAAGCAAAATCATCCTCATGCATTACAATGCACCATCTCATGCTGCAAAGAATACCTCTGTGTCATTGGCTGCTATGGGCATAAAAGGAGATAAACTCATGGTGTGGCCACCATCTTCCCATGACCTCAACCCTATAGAGAACCTTTGGAGTATAATCAAGCAAAAGATCTATGAGGGTGGGAGACAGTTCACATCAAAGCAGCAGATCTGGGAGGCTATTCTGACATCATGCAAAGAAATACAAGCAGAAACTCTCCAGAAACTCACAAGTTCAATGGATGCAAGAATTGTGAAGGTGATATCAAAGTAGTGTTCCTATGTTAACATGTAACTTGGCCTGTTAGGATGTTTTGGAGTTAAATAGCTTTTTATTTCAGTGAATGTGACGTCCTAATGCTGCAAATTCAACAAATGAGCATTTTCAGTTCTTTCAAACATATCAAATGTTCAGAAACTCTACTGTGCCTAATAATTTGGAACAGTGCATTTATAGGTTTTTTAAATTTTGAAGATTATACTGTTATCATTGCGAGGTTTCTTCAATAAAATTTGATGTATACTGTAATGGGTGATGACTTTTATTACACCGACTGTTATTTGCACCGACCATTTAGGGAAATCAGAGAAAAAGAACATTTGCCTAATAGTTTGGAACATGGTGTATGTTCTTTTTGAACAGGAGTGGATTTTATCTTGGAAGTCTGCCATGCAAGCGATTTTTGCCCAGTCTTTTTCTTATTGTGACATCATGAACACTGACCCTAAGTGAGTCAAGTGAAGTCTGCAGATCCTTGGATGTGATTTTGGGGTCTTTTGTGATGTCTTGGATGAGCTGTCACTGCACTCTTGGGGTAATTGTGAGCAACTGACAACTCCTGGAAAGGCTCACCACTGTTCCATGTTTTTGCCATTTGTGGATAATGGCTCTCATTCTGGTTCTGTCATGTGTTGACTACTCCTCAGTCCACTTGAATTGTTCTGCTGTTGTTTAAACCACTTTTTTCCCTTTGACCCAGTCAGGGTTGATATTGTAGCTGCAGTTGCTGAATGTGTGGTATGTGGCTCTGCAGGTGGAGGTATAGGTTTATCAGGTGACCACGCGACAGGCCTTTAAATAGCCTCCCCTTCCTCCAGAGGGCACCACTGATAGAGTTTCTCTGCCTTTGACCACGCAAGCTGAAGTTGGCTTGCTCTGCTGAAGCTTTTCGCTTTGTGATTAAACCTGGAAGTTGTTGTTTCCCCTTGTAGGTGGTTGGAGGTGAGAGGGAGAAATACAGGGCTGGTTGAGGAGTTGAGGAAAAGGGTAGTGGCCCTCACCTCCTCACAATCCGGGGTACCTTTAGAGCTAGTTAGGGACCTCAAGTCCAGGGCCAGCCTAGCTTCCCAGTTGACCATGCCCATTATACAATCCTGCTTCCTTCTAGCTTTTGAGGATCTTTTAGTCTACTTTACTTTGTCAGACAGGTCTTATTTAAGTGATTTCTTCACTGAGAACAGGTGTGAGAGTAATCAGGCCTGAGTGTAGCTAGAGAAATTGATCTCTGCTTCCCAAAGATGTGATAAACTATAGTTAATTTAAGTTTTAAGAGGTAGGGGGGAGCAATCAGTTTTTTACACAGGGCCCGTTAGGTTTAGATATCTTTTTCCCTTAATAATAAAGGTCTTCATTTATAAATTGCATTTTGTGGTTACTTGTGTTATATTTATATAATAGTTAAATTAGTTTGGTGATCTGAAATATTTAAGTGGGAAAAAAATGCAAAAGGATATGAAAACAGGAAGGGAGCAAACACTTTGAATATGTTGCATGTACATGTATGAGTAAACCAAATAAAGATATATTTGAATTTTGATTTAATATTTACTAATACAGTTACTTTTAAAACAGAAAGATGCTATTAACATAGTAATTAAAGAGGGAATATGGGACTGTAGAGCTTGTTTCTTGCACTGTTCATATTATTTGTTGAAAAAGTAATAGAAAAATGTTAACATACACATAAATATACATTTTTGTTTAAAAAATCTATATAAAGGGCTTGTATGGTTTCAAAAATTAGTGAGTCCCTCATTTTAAAACTGGGGTCTCAAACACATGGGGAACATGCGACCCTTGAGACTGCGTCAT